>APFE030217339.1:0-10314 GCA_000404065.3 Pinus taeda | reverse complement strand
ATACCCATCTTAGTGGGACTAGTAGCTCTAAATGGACATTAGTTTTCTCGATAACAATGGGGTTCTATTGTCCTAGTAGTAGACTATATTTTGTTTTTTTCAACTCATCAACCATTACTTGTATTTTTTGGATGGATTTATCATGTCATCAATAAAAAGCACACACAATTACCATGAAACACTATATTTAAATTTATAATAAGAAATATTTTCAACTTTCATAAAACAAATTCTATATTTCAATCTATTTTATCAAAGGACCCATATTTCTCCTTGTGAGGTTCCCCATTTCTCAACACATTTTCTCTTGTTATAGTAGGTGTCAGTATTCCTTATGGTATTACATGTATACCATATTCAAGACCATTTCAATTGTAATAAAGTCTAACTACATAAGTAACCCAAAAATCATTAGTATTAAAGTATAATTTTTGTTTACTGTAGCAATATATAGATTAATTCCTTTCACGTACACCAAAATTCTTTCTCTTGCATATTAGCATCATTTTTCATGTCCTTTATCTTTCCCATTTCGTAAATAATGGTACTTGTCTTCACAACCAAGTTACGTCCAAACTTATAGTGTTCCATCTAGTACCGACATCAAAAAACCAACAAAATATATGTGTCATGACCATTTTCATGTACATCCACTAACCTTTCCATAATATATCTCAATTTCCATAGAGAAATATACATTTCCACAAATAAAATCTTCACTTAGTGCTTGTATGTGTTATTGTCCTTGACTTCATAGGGATTCCACAGGTAACAAGTTTAGATCATTTCTTGCATCATACACTCCCATACACAATCATGATCCCAGTGAGTGTGTGAATAATTTTTTCATTCTAATTTTATTCAAGTTTCCTCATCCTTACAATAAGTCAACAATTTGGGTTTATGAAATATCCTTGTCTATTATAGAATCTTTGAGGTGATTTACCCAACTAAGGCTCTATTCCATAGGAAGATTAAAGAGATTGTTAGAGTCATATGTCCAAGGCATATTTTCACATCAATTTCATTCAAGTCTTCTCGTCCTTGTAATAAGCTAATAATTTTGCTTCAGGTAATATCCTTTTCTATTCCATAATCATTTAAATGATTTATCCAAACAAAAATCTCTTCCATTGAAAGATTAAGGAGACTGTTCGAGTCATATAGCCAAGGCATATGTCTATCTTTCTCTAAAATGTTTCGCATGTCATATAGTTATGATGTCACTACAGTAGCATTATTCCTAGGCTCTCTACTTCACAGCCTTTATCTATCCTTCCTGGATAGATTCATCATCTCATCTATATCAAAAAATATATCTCTTAGGAATATATTCTTATAATTTCCAATTAGAAACTATTTTTCGTCTTTCTTCATAGAGAAGTTGGGACTCACAAACATGAGATTCTTCTCATAAGGTAAAAAGTCCCTTGATGTTGGTAATATTTTTAACCTTCATCAAGGTCTTACACTCCATGCCATAATGAAGGTACTCTACCTATAATCTAGATTTTCACTCAGCCACATAAAGATATTTTCACATGCATAAAATTATTTCAATATATCATTTACAATAGCCTCTAAATTGGTTTCAATAGCATCACCTAGTCAATCATCCAATCATTTCATCTATGGGCCATATAATTGAGATGAATCCCTCATTGCATTACATATTCATTCAATATCATCTTAACCATCCTAACAATTCATATTCATGTGCCTTACAAGCACCCTAAACATCACTCAAATATGTGCATTCTTTAATGCATTAGCCACCATAAATTCTCTTTTACCTATGAATGTGTTACTCACTTATCAAATTGTTATCCATCAAGATAACTCATATAGGTTTCTAATATTTTTTACGAAATATTATGTACTAGCAACATTCTTCCTTAACCATAGCCCTTTTGGTAATTTCATATATTCCATTGAAAATATATTAGAAAAAGGCAAACTCAATATGAAGGAATTCTTAGCCAATTCCTTCAACTTACCAATTGCTATAGTATGGTTGATTTCCATACTTGCATTGTTTCCATTCCCATTTATTTTCAACTTATGATCTATAAAGGAGCCCATCTAGCTCCTTCTTTAGTCTTGTTTGATACATATTCTCTTACCATTGTGCTTAAGGCTATTACATGACTAAATGCACTTCTTTATCTCAAATCCTGCTTCAAACAAGTGGCTTTTAATATAATATTTCTAAGAATAGATTGCATTGTTTTGTGATTCATAATTTCATTGATAGCTCAATTATTAGTCAAATCAATTAAAACATGTTCCACACCATTTTCTAATTCAAGAGGAAATCCATTTTACTCATTTACTCGTTTTCAATATCTTTTAGGGGTCATAGATTAAATAATAATTCTTAGGTTCAAGCTAATATAGCTTATGGCCTAGTCGAGTCCCACATCTCTACCATTGATTTCCTTTCCAAGCCTTCATTAAAATTATTAGGCTTCTAATGTTTTTACAGTTTAACGCTTTCATCCCTAATGAAAAATTAGCGAGGAGGAGAGTCAATGGTTTTCCCCTATAATTATTTTACATAGCCTGGATTTAAAACAACTTTTCTTTGTTTCTCTTTAGTATTTATTGTCAAATAGGCTTTCCATTTCCTCCTAGATTGAACCCATCATTCTACACATTAGAGACACTTCACAAGGCCATATTAGTATCCAACATATCGGTCCTATGCAATCAAATTTAAACCAATATATTAAATCTAATATAATAGTGTGAAAATAGTTAGCTAGTATATTCATCATTTTATAAATATGCTTCTTCTATCAAAGTTTCCATATAGACCATTCATATGTGATTACATAAACATGAAACTCTCCCTAATTGCATTATTCAATACCATTTGAGGTGATCTCAATTTCATGAGTTAATACCAACTTTCTTATTTTATTTACTTACCTATATTCATAATCATGCATCCACATTATGCATTCAACCATGCACACTAGCATGCTTGTGCACCACTTACACCTTTTTCTTATCATTCATGTTCATCTATTAAATGCAATATAATCCATCCTTATGAGATATTAAATAGTCATTTAATTGACATGTCTCGAAAGAATGAACATAACACGTTACCATATTTCATATGGAATGAATTCATTTACTCCAAGTAATTTGTAATTATCAAATATACCATTAACATCACCGAGAGCATAGCTAGTACTAGTTCTTGATTCTACTTTCGATTCATGCATTCATACTATTTCTAGTATAAAATTTCATGAAGGAAATCGTTACCCAGTTCCCTCCTAGTACCATGAGCATATGAAAACCATACTTGCATGGTTATCAATAGCTATTAGATGCTACCTGATCAATTGGTATCTCGAGGAGGGTTCTTACAATTCTCTTTTCCAACCTTTTTTTATAAACACTTTATTATCCATACCATTATCTCCACGAGACTATATGCATCATCCTCATTATCCTATCTAACCATGCAATCAACCTGTTCCTAGCTACATGTTTAATATTAACCATGGTTAGCCATCATGATCATCATATGATAGTATAGTACTTTGAGTCTTCATTCATGTGATGATATTCTTATTCATTATTGTATGCATCCAACATGTCTATATGCACACAAAGTATCATTTCCCTAGTGTCTATTAGTGCATATAAATTCTTGGTTATTCAAACTCTTCCAATTCTATCACATCTACGTTCTTATTCCTAAACATATAACAATATTTTCAAAGCTTGAGGAAAAAATGAAAAGTTAAATAAATAAGTTGCGATATGTCTCCTCATAATTATAGTTTCAACACTTAGTCATGTGCTTCTACAATTATCATTCTATTGACTCGTTAATTGAAATATAGTCAACATCTTGATGGTATCCTTCACAACTCTTGTAATCCTTATGGCTTTGAATTTCTTGATTTGTTTCCTCTTCAATAGTATTTCCTCACTCTCTTAACAGATATTTGCTACATGTGTCATGAAGCATGTGACATACTTTTTTGAGAATTTGTTAGTATGTATATCACACAATTTAGCCTCACTTCTATACTATCTACTATGGAACGTTTCACTATGATTCACCTCTTATTCATTACTCTAGCAATTATTTTCATGTGGTCTATCTCTAGCACTTCAAGGCTCATGTTGATCACATCCCTAATAATTTTTATTTATGTGTTCTATTTCTTTACACATCCAAGTCTAACATTTGAACTCTTCTGTAACACCATTCTAGTATCAAATCTCCAAATTCATCTCTGTGTTTTATTTTTTTCCCTCCAAGCATAGTTTTTGAACCATAGTTCTATCAATTTTATCTCTCCTAAGCCTATTTAGCCCAAGTGTTGAACCTTAGCTTTCATACTACTTTGTAACATACCTAGTCCATTAATGTTTGATTAAGGATACAAGTATCCAGAGCCAACCTCCAAGGTTACTTTATGAATATGGGGTTATCAAAATTACTCTTCCTTAAACCACCTTAAAACTTATTTCTAAGACCACCATTATCTTTTGTTTCAAGAGATTTCCAATGATATAAATTTCATCTTGAACTAAGTTATAGAAATAAAGTTATTCCCAATAAAAAATGTTCCCTCCAAGTTCCACATCAACATCCACACCATTTCCATGTGGCAGACATGTTTTATTCCTTATCCACATGTCCCCACATCATAGGGTCACATCCATATTAAAACCAAAATATTTTCCACCTAGTTTCCATCTCAGCACTATTGCACACTCTAATCCAAATCACCCCATGCCATGTCATATTTCCACATCAATATACCATAGTACCATGCCACATCTACGTACCAAAATAACATTCCATATTTTTTGAGGTTTTTTTGGTGAGATAGGTCCAAGGGATTGAACTCTGATCACTTGGATTCACAAGGGATTTCCAACATGATTTCTACCAATTGTATCACCACCCATAGACAACTAGCATCCCATGTTATAACCTTATCAGGTTCCATTAGTATCGAGGCGAGGGGAACTCCAATAGTTAGTGTCACATCCTCTTGATACCCAATAATCTAATATTGGGGAGGGCCAATGTGGATAATTGAATGATGTTATGATATATTAACACTTGATGTCCTAATACCTAATATTTTATATCTCAATAAGTCAATACTCTGACATCCCAACAAAATGAGGCCTAATAATGTGATACCAAATAGGCTTTTTAGAAAACCATCAATTGAAGGGACCTGCATTTTCATCCAATGTTGTTCTATCCATTAGATCACTAAAATGGTCAAATAATAAATATCTACTCACAACTTTTCACCTAATCTGATGATAAACATCCACTGAAAAGAAATAATCCCCACTAGTCAAGGGACATTCAATATCTATTAGTATCTACGGTTCACAATAGAGGTTATGCATTATCGACACATAACACCTGATACTCTAATCGCCTGATATCTCATATACTTAAATTAAGTGCATTCCAATTAATATCTTGGTCATCCTCCCCCACCATACCATATGACCAGAAGATGGAGATAAATTCTCCAATCCTCAAAATCCTAAACTTCCATTAACAACCAAAAAATTTAAAGGCGTCAATCCATAAATTTATGAAAATCCCTCTAAGCTCTCAAGATGGCTTCAAAGGACTAAAAATGACTCTAACAAGGTGGAAACATTTCCCAAATACATTTGAATATTCAACAATATTCTATAACATATGAAGGTGTCTCAAACAATGCCTCTAACATGACATGTACTCAACAAATAGACATAGAATGACCAAAGGCCAAATATTCCCAACTTCATCCAACAAAGATGAGATTGCTCGTAGTCCTTTGGGATGAAAACTAACAAGATCACACTGGAAACTCCAAACTCTTACAAAAACATGGATATATTTTTGGGACACTTCTAAAGAAATCAAAGTCTCCCATTATTAAAGAGCTATCAAGTCTTATCATCCAAAAGAGGGATATCTTCACAATTGTTTATTCCCACAACTAGCCTATTAAAGACCATTCACATTACAAAATACATGAAGAGCCTCAAGCTCAAGTCAAATTATGTATTATCATTATTAAACTAAACATCTTATATTCATCACATATTACTTATTTTGAATATTACTTCTACATACAAATTTCATTCATGAAAGAAGTAATAGTTAACATCCAGGAAAAAATATGCAATTCATTTAGATAATCACTCATACATATGAAGCATAACAACTTC
This sequence comes from Pinus taeda, assembly GCA_000404065.3. Taxonomy (NCBI): domain Eukaryota; kingdom Viridiplantae; phylum Streptophyta; class Pinopsida; order Pinales; family Pinaceae; genus Pinus; species Pinus taeda. The sequence continues at coordinate 4,092 of APFE030217339.1, read as the reverse complement.
CAATTCATTATTACAAACACACACATAATATATAATAAAAACAATCATGAAACATTGAATAAAAATTTCATTTGAACAACAGAGGATAAAGATACAATTATTTGATTTACATAAACTTGTTGGAAGCTAAAGAAGGAAAAACCACTCTCCACCCAACCATAAGCTCAACTACACTGCATTCTTTCTTACAACTAGCCACCTAGTGGTATTTTCAATGCCTTAAGAAGAAGCTTATCTCAAGGTTCTACAACCCTCAAATTAGGGTGGATGACATGAAGACCACTCTCCTTCACATAAAATAATCGAGATTCTTCGTTTCAGTCATTGAGCCAAGGCATATTTATTTTCATAGTATTGCAACACTAGGCTTGCACAACACAAATGGATCCCTTCACTAAGCTAATAGTCCCTCATTACTTCTTTTTTAGTGGTTTTTGTGCATAATTTCAATAAGTTATCTTAGAATTTTCATATGGCCCTCTAACTCTAGCTGAATTCTTCCTCACTATTTTCCTTAACAAATTAAATTAAGCTTGAAGTTAAGCAGGGAGTCCGTAGAGAGTTCTAGGGTTTAACTAAGAAAGTGAAAAAGGGCAATAGGAACCCATGGAGGCATAGGGAGGAGGGAGCTCCACTCCCTCCTATAGTATATGATAGCAAACAGAGGAAGAGGAGGGAAAAAGAACAAACCTCCACAAACCTTGGAGGTCAAGACAAAAACACCAAAACTCAGAAGGTAGAAGGAAGCAAAACCCATGTAGATCAAGGTTCCCACGAAGAAGACCATCAGCGGGAGAAAGAGGAAGACAGAGGTCAGGGAACAAAGAACAGAGCCAAGATGGGGCCTTGTAAACTCAATACCATAACTAAACCTCAAGTTATTCTGAATGATCCAGCTTTGCAAGTGCGTAGGAATCACATGGCAAACTATGCCATCATATGTAAATTTATGGGAATCTGGCCATCAGAGAAAGTGTTGTACACCTAGATAAAATACAACTAGAAACCAAAGGGGGAGTTAAATATACATCTTGGATCCAAAGGTTTTTTTACTGTGGTGTTTACGAACATGGAAGACAGAGACAAAATTTTTGAAGGAGGACCATACTTCATTGCAGTTGCTGGTCTCTACATGCAGCCATGGACAATGAACTTCATGCCAAAATGAGAAACCATAACTTTGGTACCGGTATGGATTAGATGATACTCCTTACCTTTAGATTACTGGATGCCAGAGCCTTTAGAAGCTATAGGCAATAAATTAGGTCATTTCTTAAAAATTTCAGAGGCAACTCTACGGAGAAAATATACATCCTATGCTTGCATATGTACGGAGATGGACCTATCAGGAGTCCTTCCAGATGAGGTCATTCTAGAAGTCTATGATGAGGAATGGGTTTAAACAGTTGACTATGAACATATCCCATTCAGATGTCACAAATGTCATGAGCATGGGCACCTCCCCAGAGATTGTCCTCTTAATAGAAGGGAGGAAACTCTAAATACTAGCAAAGGGAAAGGCTAGACAGGTTTCACCAAAGTAGGAGGAAAAGGAAAAGGAGGGGGAAGGAAGACACAAAAGAAACCTATTGCGAATGATAACAAAACAAAAAATTATAATAGTTTTGAGATCTTAGGAGAAAAAGAAGCAGATGGAGGTGATCAAGTGAGTATAGAGAATCAGACAGTAAGGGAGAAAGGAAAAGAGACTAGCATGGAGTTCACTCAGGAACAAATGAACATATGACAGACCCTTTGAGTACCATGGAAATAGAAAAAGACCAGGAAATGACTCAAAGTGAAAGTGGTACAGAGGATCAAGACTTACAGGAGATCCTTGAAAGGGAGAACCTAGAGTTAGAAAAGTTTCTAGAACAAGGAGGAAACCTGGGCGTAAAGTCCATCCCTCAGGAGGATGTGGACAAGGTCCAATTGATATTCCTGAAAAAGTCACATCAAACAGCTGCAAGAGTCAAACAAGGACATGACAACCAAGAAAACAAAGGGACTTCCTCAATAGGATTAATAATAGGAAAACTAACAAAGAATCCAAGCAAGAGGAGGGGAAGAAAAAGATAGAAAGAACTACTACTGGAGTGTGGCAAACTCATGATTGACTCTAGAAGGATGAAATACTTTTCCAGTTACTCCTTTATAACCCAACCTCAATGAAAATCATAACCTAGAACATTAGAGGACTAGGGAATAGAAGAAAATCGAGGAATCTAGGTAAAAGGATAAGAGAGGAAAAACTTGACATAGTATTCATACATGAAACAAAATGCTCAGTGGAGAGAATCTGTGAAAAACATAGAAAATGGTTAAATAGATATGAATACCTTGAAGTTAAAGCAAATAAATCTGTTGGTGGCATTCTCACTCTATGGCATCCACAAAAATTTGGTGTGATTGATGCGGAGGCATCCAAACATCACCTTTTTTTTATTTTCCAAACGGTGGGTGATAGACAATGTTATATGATCACCAATGTCTATGGTTCATAGCTAGTGGAGGACAAAATTCAACTCCTCACAACACTGGATGATATGAAGAAGAGATATCCAACTCTACCCTGGATTCTTGGAGTTGATTTTAACATAACAAAATCACTCATGGAGAAGAAAGGAGGAACTAGAACACTCAGTAGAGACTCAGTTTCCTTCCAGAACTTCATCACCAACATGAAATTGGTTGATATGGAAACAAACAATGGAATCTTCACTTGGAATAACAAAAGAGGGGGCCCTACCCAAGTAGCCTCCAAATTAGACAGATTTATTGTTTCAGAGGAACTTCTTCTCAGGGGAAGCAACATTAATACACTCATACTACCTTTTGGGGGTTTAGATCACTATCCTATCCAATTGGAAGCTTCTCTTTTTTGTAAACCAAGGAATGCCCCCTTCATGTTTGAGAATGCTTGGCTTACACATTTAGATTTCCTTACAAACATTGAAAAATGGTGGAAGGAAGAGCTACACCTTCAAGATACAAAGATGTTCCTTCTACATTGCAAGCTCAAACACATTAAAGGATGACTCAAAAAGAATGGAATAAAAATGAATTTGGTAACATCTTCAAAGCTAAAGGAGATGTGGAAAAGAAGCTAAAGGAAATAATCAGATTCTTATCATAGAAGGCTATATAGATGAAAGGAAAGAGATGGTAGAGTCACTCCAGTAGGAGTGGCACAACAGATGTCTTCAAGAGGAAATATTCTGGAGACAGAAATCCAGAGTAAAATGGATTAAAGAAGGGGAGAGAAACACCAAATTCTTTTAGAGATCCACCATAGCTCACAGAAACAACAATAGAATTGTGAAACTTACAGATCAACATGGAATAGAGAGAAACACTCATGAAGAGATGGAGAAGGTTCTACTCCAGCATTTTCAGGAAATTGCTGAGGAAACCTCGGAAGGTAGATACCAGTTTACGAAAAGATTTACTCAGTACATTCCTAAATTGGTTACCAGAGAAGATAATTACAATCTCAACAGACCAGTAACAGAGGAAGAAATTGAGGAAGCCATGAAAGAGATGCAAAATGGGAAAGCACCAGGCTCAGATGGCTTTAATGTGGACTTTTTCAAAGCTTGTTGGAGGATAGTCAAACAGGACATCCTGGAGGTAGTGGAAGACTCTGGAAGATTCAAGACAGTCTTAAAGGCACTCAATGAATCTTTCATAGCCTTAATCCCCAAACATGAAAAGGCCACCTCTCCAGACAAATTTAGACCTATAGCATTATGTAATGTGATATACAAAATTATATCCAAAGTCATTGCCGACCGTCTCAAACCTCTCCTCCCAACCCTAGTGTCAGAGGAGCAAATGGGCTATGTGGAAGGAAGACAAATTCTAGATAATATAATTCAAGCACATGAAATGGTTCATTCACTCATTACCAACAAACAGGCGGGAATGATAATGCAGCTGGACATAGCAAAGGCCTATGACAAACTTAGTTGGTCGTACATAAGAGCAATATTAAAATCCTATGGCTTTGATTACAATTGGATTAAATGGGTTATGGCGCTAGTTACCACCGCCAGCTGTTCAATTCTTCTCAATGGCTCTCCTTCCAACCCT
>APFE030217337.1:0-20062 GCA_000404065.3 Pinus taeda | reverse complement strand
GATCTGGTTCTAAATATGAAGATGCAATACATACCTTTTGTAACAGTGGTACACCATGTAGATCAAAATATTGCTCCATTTATAGTATCCAATTTACTGGATCCTTTCCATCAAACTTCCTCATATCGCCTTTTCTTGATTTCAGGAGCTCGACCTTAAAATGAATGTAACTCTGTACTTTCATATCTCAAAGTTCTGAAATTGTCTCCTGCAGTAGCCCTATGAGTCCTCTTTCTAAACCCGCAAGTCTGATCAGAATTTGATTCTCCAAGAAAGAGTTATGTCCAATCTCCTAAGATGACCTAATTATATAATGTTTCAGTAGAGCGAACTTGTACGACGTCCCACGTGTCACTGTTTCGACCTTCGGATCTGAAAATTATACACAGAGAAGGTTAGTGTAGTGGCTGATGTGGAATCCCTCAAAACCACTGCCACTCCACAACGCATTGTTCAAGTCAGTGATATCTTTCCTCAAACCCATATAGAACCACCACAAAGTGGTCATGATCTTGGGAGGCCATTATAGTACTGGTGCATGACTGCTAGAGAATGGTTTGACATAAATTTCCTATCAATCTTAGTGCCCAAGCCAATTTTTTTGGCTCTATATCCAATCATCTAGCCGTTGGATGGCCGTAGGGATTTCAGGGTCCAGAAATTTCCAATATTTATTAAAACCCTAGCTAGAAAATCTTCGTGCCTCAGGGTCTGTGAATAGGAGGTCGTATATTCACTTACAAACATAATTTCTAAGCTGATAGCCATTCCCGAGGGGAGTACGAGGATCCTCTACGAGGGAAGGCAATTAAATTTGTAAAATGATTTGAGGGATTATGGCATAAAGAAGGATGGCATTATTTCTCCCATTTCTTGCCAACGAGGAGGTGCCAAAGGTAACAAAGCATCCTCTACCCCAAAACCCCTCTCATTTGAACAAGTTCTCAATTCAAGCTCTAGCTCCCAACCCTCGAAGGTTCTTTTAGGTCAACCCTTCGTGGTTGAACATTCATTGGCAGCTCCAACACTCCAGATGAATCCAATCTTCATTACAATAAAGATTCATTATTTTGTTGAGCATGCGACCATTTATCGTTTCAATGGATTCTGACCTTCGCCATTAAGGATTGGGTTTTTTTAGAATTAGGCACAAAACTTAGACTTGTTATTTTTTTTCCAAAGGTTATTTTATAGTCGTCTTCAAGGATCTTGATGACTGGAAGAGGGTTTTTGACTAGGGTCCCTGGTTTTGGGGCCGAGCAAGACTCTCAATTCAACCATGGTTTCTAGGGTTCAACTCGCTCTCCATGAACACTGTGGTCACTCCAGTTTGGGTAAGGCTTCCAAAATTATCCCTTTAGTGGATTAGGCCGGATTTCCTTGAAATGATTGGAAATGCTCTTGGATTCTTTGTCAAGATAAACAGTGAGAGACTAGCTAGTGGGTTCATCTCTTATGTCTGCATGTGTGTTGAATTGGATTTAAGTACAGGTCTTGCAGAAAAAATCATCTTAAAATGGGACGACAAGGAACTTCATCAACCTCTAGACTATGAAAACACAACTTTTAGATGCAGATCTTGTCAGTAGCCCTAGCATCTTCATAGTGCCTGCCTTAAAGGGGTGTCAGGATCCCCAAAGCCGCGAAAACCACATCGTGGATGGCGTAATCAAAAGGCAACATCAAACATTAAGAATGAAATAGGTAATAAGAAGGACAATACTCATAAGGAACAATCATGTTTGGGTTCTTCAACCTTGAAAGATCCTATGCAACCCAGGGTCGATACGCCTATGCCCTTAATGGATAAGAATCCCTCGGCTATGGAGAAAGAAAGTTCATCCACAATAATCGTGGCTACAACCACTAGGCAGTAACTACCTCATGAATATGATCCTTCATATAGTGATAGGGATGTCCCACACTTTGAGGAGGCGACATCGATGGAGCTTTATCTGAAAAATGAGGATATAACAATATCCTCAGTTGTAACTGAAAAATCTATAGGATGGGTATGCCTCCAAGAGAAAAGGGAAAAAAGAAAAGCCTCTAAACACCTATGGAATTTGATCTTCTCACATAGGTTCACAGAAAAGAAATGTGATCAATTATGTCATACCTAGTTGGAAGTAACTCCCAAGTCATTACTTTTGGTCTGTTGTTACTTATATGTACCCATTGTAATACCTTTCGCTATTAATAGAAACCAATGGTCAAATATTACAAAAAAATATGTTTCATATATTGTTTAGCAATAACATCACTGAATGCATTAGTTCCCTTGTACTTGATGTGGTCTTTTATTTTTGCTAACTTTTTTTATTAATTATTAACTTAGCTCTTACCTTAGAGTTACTTCTAAACTACTCTTTCTTCATATTCATTATAACTAATTTGGATATTTAGAGAACAACTTTGTCATTATTAATTAAATATTAATATGTTTTTTCCTTGATTCCATAAAATCTAAAAAGTTGTCCAAATAGTATACTATCCAAATCAAAGTAAAAGGGTTATTTTAAATAAAATTGTTTAATGGTTATTTTAAATAAGATTTTGAACCAAGTTATTAAATTGAAATATCGATATGGTTTTTTTTTTTTTAATAAAGTTATAGGCATTATTTACTAGTCGGGGATTATGTGAAGGAGGATTCGGGTTTAATTTATTTTGTTGTTATTAAAAATTATAAGTAGAATTATTAAGTGTTTAATAAGAAATTTGTGATTTATATATAATATAATTGGGGGTTAAACTTTATAAATAAAATGATTTTATTTTATTTTATTTTTTATTTTTTTTCGTCACATTTTTTCTGGTTAATTTTTTGGTTAATTTTAATCAAAATTTGATAAAAAAATTTAAATACTTGAATTTAAATTATTTAATCTGTATAATTCAAGTGTCCTAGAGGTTTTTCAGGGTGTTGAACTTATTTATGCATTTGAAAATATATTTTAAAGAATAAAAAAATCAAATTCTTGCTTTAAATTATATCGTCGAATTTTGGTGAATTCCGTGAAAAAGGCTTCTTCTTTTTTTTTCAAAGAGGGGAAAACATATTTTTCTATTAATTAAAACAATGGAGCATAAGATATTAAAAAAAAAAAAAACTACTTGATTTGATAGACCTCAATCGTCTGGAGGTTGACAAGGCATAAAAAATACAACATATATCTAAAATAAATAACGATCTATAGCTAATGGGGACTGAAACCTAGTTAGCCATCACAGTGACCTGACATCCTGTACAATGATGCAAAGAGTAACAAAAAATATTTTCAACTTAAAAACTAGCCAATACTATATCATAAAATCGTGAAAAAACTACTCAAAACGTGTTACCAATATGTAGAGCCCAGGAGGGGACTACAAAAGGGAGTTGAGGCAATGTTCGGTCAAAAGTGAAAGATGACACCTGTATGTGATCTATGAGTCCATTATCCCTTCAAAGAAGATATGGCCTTATTCAGCCTCTAGTGCCTTTTTATTCCATGATCTATGAATGTGATGGAAGCTGAGAACATGGAATTTATCCTTCAAAGCTATGATCATGTCCATCCAATGATTTAATGACATAACCTGTAAATGCGATTTGTTAAAGATCTAATTAATAACACATTTTGAATCTCTAATGACCTTAAGGGAGGAAAGGTGGAGGAGGGAGGCAAAAAACAAGAGGGCCTTGACAACGCAAATTTAAGCTTTTGTATTTGTACCGACCCCAAAATTGACCCATACGAGGAAGGATGAGAAGCCAATGATGTGGATAAGAGCTCCCACTGCACACGAAGAGTTTTGGGCTAAGATGTACCAATAACTTATGACTTAGCAAGGGCTAATATGTCATGAAGCCCACTAAAGTGGAACCTCTATCCCAAGGGACACCTACCCTTCTAGGCTTATCACAATAGGCTAACATGTCACTTCTGGTAATTAAAACTAGATGGGGATGTTAGGATATTCTGACAAATAGGAAATAGTTAAGTATAACTTGGCCTAGTGTAGAGTTAGGTAAAGTGTGTTTCTTTACTATATACTTTTGTAACTTACAATCCGACTGTCACGATATGTTCTAGACATGAAGTGATCCGACGGTTCATTCTCTCCTCGGTATTACTGACACTTGATTCGTGGCTTAACACCCGATTGGTTCATGATCTCTATTTAAAGAGCATGGAGGGTCGTTTGTGGGGTGACCATTCATAAGAGAAGCTTATGTAAATTTTATTTTTTTTATTGATAAATTGCCTAAAGTGGCCACATTGGCTCAGGCCGTGGCTTGTTTCCCTCTTTAAGGGTTTTAACCACGTCAAGAATATTGGTGTATTGATCTATGATCTGTTTGTGAGCAGTGTCATTTGGTGTTCTGTCTGAGGAACTTACCCTGTAAATCCTTACATGGTATCAGAGCTATTTGAGGGCCACATCCGTTGATGATCCAAATATGAAGCCGATACAACTGCATCCAACTGTCCTTTCCTAGATCTATTGTTTCTAACTGCTTTCGGGCCGAGAGGACTTCTTTATTATGTTAGGAGCACCTGTGTTATGAAACCAGCTCACAAAAAGACAGAAAAGATAGATGAATGCCTTAGAAATAAGCCTCTTCGAGGGAGCAACCTCCTTTACATTACACAAATGAACAATTCTTAGATGATACAAATGACAAGACCTCATTTTTATATATAGAAGTCTTAGGGGTCATAGTATAATCAGATCTGACATAACAATAATAGTATAAGGGCACAATAATAACAATAGTGGGCTTCTCTGGGGCACAACAATTTAATAAGGGGGTTATACTAATAACAATAAGGGGTTCCACTAGTAGTATAAGGACCTAACATGCCCCTCTCCTGCAAAAAGTGGTGTCCTCAACGCATTAGTAGTTCTTGATGCTTCTATATAAAATTCTTGTCCTCCCATGTGGAATTTTCAGTGTGTAAGTTCTTCCACCTGATGATATACTTTGAAATTGATCTATTTCGTAGCTGTTGATTTCTCGATTTTGTCACTGCTTTAAGTTCCAATATGGTTTTTCCTTCCTTGTCAAGTTCTCGCAATACTGTTTGAACTAGGATCTTCTGCAACTTTTGAATGAGTTCCCACTCCTTTGGGCATATGGATGTCTATAAGGCTTGATGTTTGGAGGAACACTTCCTGGAATCAAATGAATAGCATGATCATGATCACGAATAGGTGGGAGGCCTTTGGGAGTCTCAAATACTTTGGAATGATTGTCCAAAACGTTTTGGAGATCTGGAGAAATACATGATTTCGATGTGGGATCCTATAGTGAACATAATTGTGCAATTACGCCTCGTTGTTCTTTATTTAGAAGCTTTGTCATGCTGTTAGAGTTGATTATCTTTCCCGGTTTCTCTTCGATACCCCTCAATTCAACTTCCTTTCCTTCCCAAAAAAAATTCAAGAAACGTTCTTGAAAATTAAAAGTTATCGTACCAAAGATTGTAGCCATTGGACTCCTAGTAAAACATCAACACCACCCATTTGAATGGAAAGCATTGGGATATTCAATACATATTCTCCCACAGATAGCTTGATATTATGGCACCTTTTAGAGCAATTTATGGTTCCTCCACTTGCAACCATCACTTGACACTCTGGTGTTGGATATAGGAAGCAATTCAATTCCTTAGCTATCTTACAATGAATAAATTATGGGTATTGCCCGAATCAATCAACACTATTACCTTTTTCTTCTTGATATGTCCTTCTATCTTGATAGTTTGAGGAGTGGTAATTTCTTCCAATGCATTACAAGATATTGTCGGATTCATTTCTTGATGCTCGATGTGAGCTTTCATTTCTTGAACATTTTTCTTCTTGATATGTCCTTCTATATTGATAGTTTGAGGAGTGGTAATTCCGGACAATGCATTACAAGATATGGTCAAATTCATTTGTTCTTTCTCGATGTGATCTTTCACTTCTTGAACCTTTTTCTTCTTGATATGTCCTTCTATCTTGAGAGTTTGAAGAGTGGTAATTATTTCCAATGCTTTACAAGATATGGTCAGATTCATTTCTTCTTGCTCTGGGGTTAGTTCCTAGTGTATATCCTCTTATTTTGATGTTTCTCGATGATTTTCTTCCTACTCTTCATAATCTATGTAAAATAATTTCTTCTCAGCACACTTATGACCTTTAGTGCATTTGCTATCACAATTGTAACAAAGCCCTTTTTCTCTTTTTTCTTCCAATTGTTGTGTTGTAAACCTTGTAGGTTGTGGAAGGCTAGGAGAAAAAATACTTCCATAATTATAGTCATGAGTGGTGGGATTCTTTGTTTCCATAATTTCGCTTTCAATTTTTTTTTGCTCACCTGAATGCCTTCTCCAATGAATAAGGTTCCAAAGACAAACCTCATGTTGAATGTTATCCTTTAAAGTACTTATGAAGACATCAAGCATTTGCTTCTCTGGAATATCATTTACCCTTATATTCAATTTTTGGAAGTCCTCAATGTGCTCTGCCATTGAACACTTTTGTTTGAGATTTATTAATTGGCTAAAGAAAGTGTTTCTCTTTGTATCCTCGTAATGTGTTATCATTTCCTCCATGAAAATTGACCATGTGACAAGTGGTTTACGTGAACAAAGGCCTTTATACCATAAAAATTGATTCGGTTCTAAATAATTAGATGCAATACATACCTTTTGTAACAATGGTACACCATGTAGATCAAAATATTTCTCCATCTGTAGTATCCAATTTACTAGATCCTTGCCATCAAACTTCCTCATCTCGCTTTTTCTTGATTTTAGGAGCTCGATCTTGAAACGAATGTAACTTTGTACTTTCGGATCTTTAAGTTCTAAAATTTTGGTTTATAATAGCCCTCTGAGTCCTTTTTCTAACTCCACAAGTCTGATCAAGATTGGATTCTCCAAGAAAGATATGCCAAATCTCCCATGGTGACCTGCTTATAGACTTGTTTAGTAGAGCGAACTTGTACGACGTGTCGTGGGTCACAGTTTCAACCTTAGGTTCTGAAAAGGGTACCAAAAAAACTACAGTTTTTACGAAAATTCAATCTAATGCTCAAAGATAAAGTTATGAAGATTTTCCCAAGTTGACCTATTTGGAATGTAATTTGGGGGTCTGCAAAAACCCTAACTTCCTCAGATTATATCTCTGAAAATATAGCACGAGAGGATCTGAAATTTGGAGCCGAGGTTCAGACCGATCTCTTCTCAAATGGGTTTTTTTAGCTTCTGAAACTTCGTAAAGAAAGAGTTATAGTGAAAATGCCACGATGATCTGTTTGGAGCAACGAAACTCTAAAATCCAAAGCTTTGATACCAAATGTTATGAAACCAACTCACAAAAAGATAGAAAAGATATATTAACACCTTAAATAAGCCTCTTCGAAGGGGCAACCTCCTTTAGATTACACAAATGAACAATTCTTAGATGACACAAATGATAATACCTCCTTTTTTATATATAGGAATCTTAGGGGGCATATTATAATGAGAGTCGACATAACAATAATAATGTAAGGGCACAATAATAACAATAGTGGGCTTCTATGGGGCACAATAATAACAATATGGGGACTACATGGGCACAACAATATAATGAGGGGGTTGTAGTAATAACAACAAGGGTTTACACTAGTAGTATAGGGGCCTAACAATTTGTTCCACTGAGGAACCCCTTTCGTTTCACGCAAAAAGGTTTTCGGTAACCATAGTTACATCATTTTAAATATCTGGAGGTATATGATGTTTATTTGCAGTTCTAGCTATTCATCTCTCTATTTATTTTGGTTTATTTAGCTCTATGTATTTTTATTACCGGATCTATACTTTTCATTTCTGCGTATGCTCTTTGTCTCGCGACTCTGTGTGATTTGGGCAAATCAGAAATAGAAAGGAAGGATTTTCCTCATGCGTATGCTCTTTTCCGTCGTGCCTTAGTGTGATCTCGGAAAATCAGAAACATTGAAGAAAATATTTAGTTTCCGGTTAAAGGTAACTTCAAGCCATAAGGGTTTTTTTTTTTTTTTGTATGTCCATGTTGGGTTTTTGTGGTTTTGTTTAAAAAAAAAAAAAAAAAAAAAAAAAACTTTTTCAAGTAAGCACGCACCCCAAAGCTTCAGTGACTTAACCAAAAAAAAAAAAAACCCCTTCATTTTTTCTAAAAATTACTAACCTTTTAAACTAACTCACTTGGTCCAAAGTTACTTTATGAGAAGAGAGGTCTTGAATTCAAGTCTCCCTTTTTGTTAAGTTACTTTTTAAAAAACACATCTATCTTATGTTTTAAAGTTACTTTATGTAAAAGTGTTCTCACCCATTATAAAAAGTGCATCACTTATAATTCTAAAGTCTCTTTATCTTTTATTTAAGTTACAATTTAGTGGGTAGTTCATAAAGTACCATTGTAAAAGTGTCTTTCACTTATTTATAAAAGTGAATCACATAAAATCTTCTTCTTCTTCTTTTCTTTCTTTCTTCTTCCTTTCTTTCTTCTTCTTCTTCTTCTTCTTCTTCTTCTTTTTTTTTTTTTTTTTTTTTTTTTTTTTTTTTTTTTTTTTTTTTTTTTTAAGTGAGCTAATTAGATTAAGTTGGAAAAGAGGGGGATTTTTTTTTAATATAACATTATCATTCATTTCTGCATATTCATGCACTTCGTCGGCATCTTCAACAATTTTTCTTCCAAAAGCCATAACTTATTCATCTAGAAGCCCTTTTTTTTAATCAACCTAATTTTTCGAGATCTTTCCATTGGAACACTTAGTTTCAGCATCTACAACTTCAGTTTCTGTTAAAATGGAAATTCCATGCCAAGTTATTCTTAACGACACCAACTACTTCCAATGGTGGTCCTACATTGTGGATTTACTTAGAAGTAAAGGTCTTTACAGAATAACCTTAGGCCAAGAAACCAAACTCAAGATGAAGATAAGGCAGCCAAATGGGAAAATAGGTAATATCAAACACGTGGGTTGATAGGGATGTCTATTTCTCCAAACCTTAGATTCCATATTGAAGAACTTGATACTCCTAATGAAGTAATGAAACAACTCACTAAAGTTTTTGGAATTAAAAATGAAATTAGAGCCTATCTGATCCAGGTGGATATTAGTGGCCACCTGTCAAGTCCACTTGGAACCCCACCATTGTTTCTTTCAACTTTTCAGTTTCCTTAATTGTAGCACAGTTTACTATTTTTAGCAGTTTTTCGGGTCCTGAACTTCCGAAGCCGTTTTGAGGCCCTAAACGACGTTTTTTGGGAAAACTAGGAGCAACATGGGTCCAAAAACATGGATCTATGGATTGATGTTATTTTTCTCAAAGTTGTAATTCTCGGAGAGATCTTTCTAATGAGATATTGTGCCTGTCAAGTGGAGATTGTATGCCAAAGTTACGACCTCGGGAAGTTGATGTACCAATTTACCCAAACGGGGCCCACAATTTGGCGTTTTATCTTCTAGGGTTAGGTTTTTGCATGTTTAGGGTTTTCCATTGTTTCTCAATAATAAATAGGTTTGTGAGCCTCATTGTAACGGAGTTTAGAGGCATGTAGCCACCACATCTCTTCTCAGAGATAAGCTACCATCGCCCTAGCTGGTTTGTTTCCATTGTTGTTTGTAAGCATATTTCAGTATTTTGCATTAATGAAATGAAGCATTATTTCCGCAGCATCTTTGTGTTTATGGTTATCTCTGTAATTTGTTGCATTCCTGTTTAAATCTGGATCAATGGTATCATAGCAGTTCGATTTTTCTCTGTTTTTCTTTGCATGTCCCCAACAAGGTCGGAATATAAGGAGTCAGGGCTTGAACTGGTCGAACCTTTGCAAGACCAACCTCGCAAATCCCAACGGCCTCCCATGGCGGATGAAAAGAAACACGAGGGGGGAGGAGATCCTATCAAAATCTTGCTCAAAGAAACCCTCGAGCGACAAAGGAACGTGATGATGAACAACTTTGCCCAGATCCTTTAGCGGCTACCCAGGGGCGACGTATCGGCTTCCAACAACTACTCTGGAAACGCTACACCGTTTAAGGTATAACTTAATTTTGAAATCCCCATATTTGAGGGTTAGATAGTTGCAGATTTCGTCGATAAATCGTTAAATCTGCTAGAGGGTTATTTTTCTTTTTATGATTTTTCCAGTCTGGAAAAGATTATTTTTGCCCTTCTCAAAGCAGCCCCCTGCGTCAAGGATTGGTGAGAAACCTACTGCGAGCAGAATGATGAAAGTACAAGCTCACTTTTTTCAGCCTCACCCACTTGGAATTCATTTCAGGATGCCATCAAGGAGCAGTACTACCCTGTCATAAGCTATGAGGATCAATACATAAAGTGGATCACGTTGCGGTAGGGAAGGGACAAAGACGTGCCGAAGTTTATTAATATTTTCCATACCCTTCGCACAAAGTTGGGTATCAAGGATTCAGAGCAGCATTTGGTACTCAAGTATCACGACTGTCTGCACAAGTACATCCAGGAAGAAATAGAATTCCTAAACATCCCCTTGCTCGGCACGACATATCGATATGCCGTCAAGGTTGAGCAAAAGTTTAAGCAAAAGAAGCGAGACTTTGGATTTGTGAATTCGAAGCAAGAGAAAGGTGCCCCCAAACTACATAACAAAGGACAAATCCAAGGCGAGGTGGCCCAAGACAACCCACCAAAGCTACAAGCAAAGAACAATGTTGTGAAGCCGAAAAAGGACACAGGAAAGTTGTGTGAGTTCCATAAGAGCTCCACTCACAACACAAGTGAGTGTCGGGCCAAACAATCACTGGTGGCCGAGCTAAAGGTTTTCAGAATCATATGCCTGTTCCGACTCTGAGTCAGAACCTGACAAGGGGAATGACAAAGGGAAGCAGATTATCGATGCGGAGCCCAACGCCACCGTTGCCACCACGAAGATCCAGAAGGAGGAACCCAAATATCCAGAGGAGGAGGAGCGTCTCTTCCACTCCTATATGTGGGTAAAGGGCTCTCTATTATAGTTCATTGTCGACAGCAGGAGCCAAAAGAACCTCATTTCAGCAGAGGTCGTGAAGTGGCCGGGCTTACCGACCACAACACATCCACAACCGTACACCATCGTGTGGCTTCACCAAAGACGAGATCTTTGCATGAGCTAGCAGTGTCACCTTCCATAAAATACCAAGCCCTTTGCGAATGAGGTATTGTGTGACATTGCTCCCCTTGAAGTTTGTGATGTATTATTAGGACAACCATACTTGTGGAAGCGACATGTTGTGTATGAATCAAGGCCCCGTGTTGTTGTTATTACTTTGGGAGATAAGTTGTACATGATACCGGAGTTAGCACCGCCTACCGCCATCTCTTTGATTACTGCAAAACAATGCAGTAAGCTCGTTTCCAAAACCGGGAAATTTGTTTTCCTAGTGATACGCCCTCAAAGAAAGAAAATGACGGTGGCCATGACCTCCAGACAGGGCCCCTCCGCACGACAACTACAAATGGACAAGGTTTTGGAGGAGTAAGAGGACATCTTCACCTCCCCCGTAGGGGTTCCTCTGCACTATCAGGTCAAACACTCCATCGATTTGACCCCAAGTATGCCACTGCCCAATGGACCAATCTATCGGCGCTCCGTTCTTGAGAATGATGAAATCAAGAGGCAGATTCAGGAACTACTATAGAAAGGTCACATCCGTCCGAGTTCATCATCCTGTGGGAACCCGATCATGTTGGTACGGAAGAAGGATGGGACTTGGAGACTCTGTATTGACTATTGGGCGTTGAACAATATGACTATCCGTAATAGGTACCTGATCCCACGGATTGATGACCTCTTGGACCAACTGAAGGGGGGAAAATATTTCAGTAAGATCCATTTGAAGTCAGGATATCACCAGGTACCAATCGAACCCTCCGATGTGTGGAACACTGCCTTCAAAGCCAAGGAGGGCCTTTTCAAATGGTTGGTTATGCCTTTCGGATTGACGAATTCTCTTGCAACCTTCATGAGGCTAATGGATGACATCTTACGACTATTCACCAACTCATTTGTAGTGGTATACTTGGATGACATCCTGATCTTCAGCTAGAGCTGGGAAGAGCACCTCCATCACATCTGACAGGTTCTCCAAACACTGCGACAACACAAGTTATGTGCCAATTTGGAGAAATGCACTTTTGGCATGACCCACGTTCAGTATCTAGGATACATTATCAATGAACAAGGGGTGCATGTGGATCCAACCAAGATCCAAGTCATTTGAGATTGGCCATCTCCAACCACTCTGACAGAGCTCCGCAGCTTTCTAGGTCTTGCCAACTTTTACGGCAGGTTCATGTTGGGATTTTCTCATATCACTTGGCCCTTGAGTGAAGTCACCAAGGGAGGAGCGAAAGAAAAATTCTTTTGGTCTGAATCTCAACAGAAGACATTCACAGAGTTGAAAGATCGCCTCTGCATGGCACCAGTGCTCGCATTACCAAACTTGCAACAACCATTTGAGGTCGAGATAGATGCCTCTAATTATGCTATTGGGGCAGTCCTTACTCAACACGGGCATCCAGTGGCATATCACAGTGAGACACTTTCAGACACAATCTGGAAGTATCCCACTTATGATAAAGAGATGTATTCCATTGTGCAGGTCTGCCAACAATGGAAGCATTACATTTTTGGAAAGGAAACAGTCATGCACACAAACCCCTGCAGTTCATACAGACCCAAGGGAAATTGCAGAATGATCACCATCAGAAGTGGTCCACATACCTGCAACAGCTCCATTTGAATATCAAGTATAATAAGGGTAGCACCAATAATGTTGCAGATTTCCTCAGTCGACCACCGATCATGGCGTTAACCACTGTGCTCAACTCTTGTGGGCATGAGACTTCTGGTTGGCCACTTCTTTACAAAAGCAACCCATAATTCAGCCACACATACTAGACACCCTTGGAGGGTCAACATGTTCTAGATTTTCACCTCCAAGATGCTCTGTTATGCCACATGGGTCACCTTTGTGTTCCTTCAAGCGAGCGTGCCAAGATGATTTGTGAAACACACTACAGTCGGGCTGCTAGACATTTCGGGGTCGAGAAAATGGTGGCAGTACTGCAGAAGTATTTCTATTGGTCGAATCTTCAACAAGATGTCGGGAAGTACATCTAATCATGCACTGTCTGTGCCATTGTCAAACCAACCATCAAGAAGCAAGGCCTCTATACCCCGCTGCCTACCCCTAGTCAGCCTTGGGAATCCATCTCCATAGATTACATGTCAGGCCTTCCTTCCACTGAGCATGGAAATGGCTGTGTTTTTGTGGTCGCCGACAGGTTCTTGAAGATGACCATTATGGCTGCCTACAAGAAGAATATCACAACAGAAGCTACTACTAAACTCTTCTTTAAACGAGTGTGGGTACACTTTGGGATCCCGCAGTCTATCATCTCAGATTGGGGCAGCAGGTTCCTTAGTACATTTTGGTCCAGTCTCTAGTCGATGCTCGACACCAAACTCACTAAGTCCACAGCCTTCCATCCTCAAACTGATGGCCAAGCAGAGGTTGTCAACAAAACATTGTACACATTTTGCGCATGTACAACTCAAAGAATCCACGCACATGGGACAAGAGCCTCCCCTATGTTCAGCACAACTACAACCGGGCTCTCCACAGCTCGACTGGCCACAGTCCTTTCCAGGTGGGCTTGGGATTCCAGCCACTATGTCCCATTGATGTGGCCATGCCATTTGTAGCTACTCACGTAGATTCGACTCATGTCCAGTCCAAAACAGATAAGGCAAATAGCTTCATTGAGCACATCCAACATATTCACCAACAGGTCCATGACATTCTGGAGAAATCAAATGCTAATTACAAGCAGCAACATGATCAACATTGGGTGCCACACAAGTTTCAGGTGGACAATAAACTCTGGTTGCATTTCCAAAAGGAATGCCTTACCGGAGCCTATCGGAAACTCAGACCACTCCGATATGGTCCTTACACCATTACCAAGGCTGTGGGAGACAATGCATTTGAGCTTAGCATTCCCCCATTCCTTGTCCTGCACCCAATGTTCAATGTGGATCGCCTTTGGCCATACTTTCCACCATTACTAGACACATCCGACATTGCAGAACAACTCACACCCATAGAGTTAAATCCAGATTACATGGAACAAGCTGCAACTTATCAGATCATGGACACATAGATCAAGCACACTCGCCAGCAGAATATCCAACCATATCGAGTTATCAAAGCAGGCCAACTCCTTCATTGAGGCAAGTGGCTCACCAGGGACCAAGTTCAGCAAAAGTTTCCTCATCTCATGGAGGAACTCAACGCAATGGGGACCATTGCTTCCTAAGGGGGGAGGAATGATCTAGGTGGATATTGGTGGCCACCTGCCAAGTCCACTTGGAACCCCACCATTGTTTCTTTCAATTTTTCAGTTTCCTTAATTGTAGCACAGTTTAGTATTTTTAGTAGTTTTTCGGATCCTGAACTTCCAGAGCCACTTTGAGGCCCTAAACGACATTTTTTTTGGGAAAACTGGGAGCAACTTGAGACCATGAATTGATGATGCTCTTCCCAAAGTTGTAGTTCTTGGATAGATCTTTCTAACGAGATATTGTGCGCGTCAAACGGAGATTGTATGCCAAAGTTACAACCCTGGGAAGTTGATGTACCAATTTACCCAACCGGGGCCTACAATTTGGCATTTCATCTTCTAGGGTTAGGTTTTTGGATGTTTAGGGTTTTTCATTGTTTCTCAACAATAAATAGTCCTGCGAGCCTCATTGTAACGGAGTTCAAAAACATGTAGCCGCCACATCTCTTCTCAAAGATAAGCTACCATCGCCCTAGCTGATTTATTTCCATTGCTCTTTGTAAGCATATTTCAGTATTTTGCATTAATGAAATGAAGTATTATTTCGGGTGCATCTTTGTGTTTATGGTTATCTCTGTAATTTGTTGCGTTCCTATTTAAATCCGGATCACTATCAACTCGAAAATGAGTTGCTTACATTGGTCCCCAATAATTTTTCTTCCATTGAAGATCTTTTGTCCAAGTTCAAGACCCTTAGACTTGTCATGGAAGGTGTTAAGGTTAAGAAAGAATATGGTAGCTTTATCTATTCCATTC
Organism: Pinus taeda; assembly: GCA_000404065.3. Classification (NCBI taxonomy): domain Eukaryota; kingdom Viridiplantae; phylum Streptophyta; class Pinopsida; order Pinales; family Pinaceae; genus Pinus; species Pinus taeda. Next base: position 4,937 of record APFE030217337.1, on the reverse strand, counting down.
TTACTAAGTTGGGACCAGCCTACTCTGTGTTTGTTTCCACCTTCCATTCTACTAGAGAAGCCTTTATTTCTCAAGGACAAGACTAGAAGTCCCCCTCTTTTGATGTCTTTTATAGTTCTTTAATAAGAGAACAAGAAAAGCTTTTATATCTTAGTCTTCTTAATCTTGGAAACTCTTCTAAGAAAGCCTTAGCCGCCCAGCAACAACCAAATTCAAATGATCCTAAGAAGCATTATCCTAAAAAGAATGGTCCTAAACCAAACAAGGATCCTAAGCAATTTCAGTCTCAAAATGAAAAATCATTTCAACAAAATGATAAGGCAAATAAAAACAAAGGGAACAAGACTGATAGACATTGCCACTTTTGTAATCGAAATGGCCACTAAGAATCCAAATGCTTTAAGAAGATGGAAGCCTTGGAAGCAACAATGAAGAAGCATAACATCCATTTGGAGCTCTCTTCAACTTCAACTTCATCTTCAGGAATAACACTTTCTGCATGTGGTTGTCAAGCATCTCAGTCTGGTTGTGCACTAAATGTATCTTCTTCTTCTCATTCTCATGAGTGGCTCATTGATTCTGGAGCTTCTTATCACATGGCCAAAAACAAAGCCATGTTTTCTTCTTTAAATGATTGTAACACCAAAAAAATATATGTTGGTGATGATACATCTTTTAGTGTTGTAGGAACTGGAACTGTTCATCTAAACAATGGTCAATTTAATGATGTATTATGTGTTCCAACCTTATCATGCAACCTTCTATCTGTATATCAGATAACTCATTTAGGTGAATGTAAAATCATTGAATTTTCACTTCAACGATGTTGTAATTAAGGACCTAAGAGATCCTAAACAGATTTTAGCTACTGGCATTGCTGATGATTCTACAAGGTTGTATAAGTTTAACAACTTTGGGTCATCAAATCTTCCATCGGTATTCGCTGCTCATAATGATGAAGTGAGCAAACTTTAGCATGAGCGATTTGGTCACTTAAACTATCGCTTCCTTCTGAATCTATATAAAGAAATTATGGTGACAGGTCTTCCAATGGTATCTTGCAGAGATGGTGTTTGTTCCAGATGTGTACTCTAAAAACATCAACGGGATAGTTTTGAAAAACGTGCCTCTTGGCACATCTCAACCCCTTTACAGCTTGTGCATATTGATTTATGTGGTCAACTTCCAATGGTTTCATTCTTTGGCTACAAGTATTTCTTAACTTTCATTGATGATTTCTCCAGACGCACTTGGGTATACTTCTTAAAACTCAAGAGTGAAGTATTTAACATGTTCTTGGCCTTTAAGGCATTTGTTGAAAAACAATCTAGACATCAAATTCTTAAGCTAAGATCCGATAATGGCGAAGAATATGTTAACAACAAATTCATCAACTTTTGCACTAAGAATGGAATTCAAATGCAACATACTGTTCCATATGCTCCACAACAAAATGGTGTAGCTGAAAGGAAGGATCACACTTTAAAGTAAATGGCTAATTGTATGCTTCAATCTAAAGGACTTAGTCTTAATTTTCGGGCTGAAGCAATTAACTGTGCAAATTACATAGTAAATCGCACTCCTGCTAAGGTTTTAAGGAATATCACTGAAGAAGAAGCATGGAGCTCAATTAAACCAGATGTAAGTCACTTTCGTGTTTTTGGAAGTGAAGCATGGACCCATATTCCAGATGAGAAACATAGAGCTTTAGAACCTAAGAATGAAAAATGTATTTTTGTTGGATATTCTGAAGATGTAAAAGGATATAGACTTATTCCACTTAAGTCCAAAAATGTTATCATTAGAAGAGATGTAAAGTTTGTTGAAAATATATCGGTCGACGAGCCTAGTTCAACAGATGTGCCACCTCTCTCTGTCCCTTCTATTTATGAAAATATTTCTTCTTCATATGACGACAGCGAGGATGACAATCCTCCTCCCCCACCTTATCAGGATCCTCCTTCAGCTCCTCAGCTTCCAAAATGGCTTCGTGCTACTTGGGATGCCGTAGGTGCTCTTGCAGGTGATCCTACAGATCAATGATGTACACATTCTCAGTTTGATAGAGCCTCTTCTTTACTGGCTCAAGGTTCAGCGAATTATGATCCTGACACCTTTGCAGAAGCTTCAGGCCATCCAGATTGGGACGCAGCTATGAATGAAGAATATCGTTCATTATTGACAAATGATACAGGGGATCTTGTTCCTCTTCCAAAGGGACGAAAACTTCTTATATGCAAATGGGTTTACAGAACCAAGTATGGACTCGATGGAAAAGTTGATAAACATAAAGCTCGCCTTGTTGCTAAGGATTTTTCACAAGTTGAAGGCATTGACTATACTGAAACCTTCTCCCCTGTTGCCTAAATGAACTCTATCTGCCTTGTTCTTTCCCTTGCTGCCTCTTTCAAATGGGAAGTCCATCAGATGGATGTTAAATTTGCCTTCTTGCATGGGCACTTGCATGAAGAAATTTATATGGAACAACCTACTGGCTTTATACAAACAAACTCCAGCCTTGTATGTTGGCTTAAGAAATCCCTTTATGGTCTCAAGCAAGCCCCTTGGGATTGGTATGTCAAAATATATAGCTTTCTTTTAGATGCTGGTTTTTTCTAGGTGTCATTTTGATAATACTGTCTACACCAAGAAAGTGGGCAAGTATCTTATCATTCTTGTTCTTTATGTTGATGATCTTATCCTTACTGGTAGTGATCCCAACCTTATAAACCATGTGAAGTCCAACCTTAAAAAGAAGTTTGAAATGACAGACTTAGGACACTTGCATTATTTTTTGGTCTTCAAGTCTTACAATCCAATGAAGGTATTTCCCTTTCCCAGTCCAAGTATGCCTGTGATCTTCTATGCCATTTTCACATGGAAGACTGTAAGCTAGACCCTTCTCCCTTTCAGTATGGAGCCAAACTTTCAGTCACTTGTACTTCCCCTGAAGTTGATGCTACCTTATACTGTCAACTTGTAGGAAAATTTCTGTATTTGACCCATACTTGTCCTGACCTTTCCTTTGTTGTTGGCCTTATTAATCGGTTTATGGAAAACCCACATGAAAGTCATTGAAAAATAGCTAAAAGAATACTTCGTTATGTTCGAGGTACAATTCAGTTTGGGATTCATTACAGTGCAAAAGCATCTCCTTTATTGGTTGGTTTCATTGATTCCGATTGGGCTGGTGACCATGATGATTGGAAATCTACTGCCGGTTATGTCTTCACTCTTGGTTTTGGACCTATTACATGGGATTTCAAGAAACAAAGTGCCATCTCTCTTTCTTCGGTAGAAGCAGGGTATCGTGGCGTCGTAGAAGCTAGTAAGGAAGCCCTGTGGCTTTGTCAAATCCTGTCAGAGTTTGGTTTTCAACAATAGCATCTGACTACACTTTGGTGTGATAATCATAGTGCCATTCAACTATGCAAAGATCTACTCCAACATCAGCACAACAAACACATTGAACTACAGATGCACTTCACCAGAAAGTTCATTCATGACCATGTTCTTGAAGTGCAATATTGTTCAACAGATGATCAAGTTGCAGACATCTTTACAAAGGCTCTCACAAAGACAAAGTTACTAAACTTCGATTTATGGTTGGAGTTCAATAAGTTGTCACTAAGCAGGGATAGGCTCTAATGCCTCCTTCCTTCTCCTATTATGTCATATTTATACATCATTGAATCCTATCCCAAGTTGTTCTTAAGGGGGGATGTTAGGATATTCCAACACATAGGAAATAGTTAAGTATAACTTGGTCTAGTGTAGAGTTAGGTAAAGTGTGTTTTTTTACTATGTACTTTTGTAACTTACAATCCAACGGTCACGATATGTTCTAATCATGATGTGATCCGACGGTTCATTTTCTCCTCGGTATTACCGATACTTGATTCGTGACTTAACACTCGATTGGTCCATGATCTCTATTTAAAAAGCATGGAGGGTCATTTGGAGGGTGACTGTTCATGAGAGAAGCTTATGTAAATTTTAATTATTTTATTAATAAATTATTTGAAGTGACCGCGTTGGCTCAGGCCGTGGACTATTTCCTTTTTTGAGGGTTTTAACCACATCAAAAATACTGGTGTATTGATATGTGATCCATTTGTGAATGGTGTCCTTTGGTGTTTTGTTTGAGAAACTTACCCTGTAAATTCCTTAAGGGAGGAAAACAAAAAATATCCCCAACCACTATAACTATGAACACTTTAATAATATAAATACAAATTTTCCATTACAAAATATTAAGTGTTATCAATAATAATATTTGATTTTTAGCTAAACACTACTTTCAAATATAAAACTTTGCCAAAAAATCAAAATATAAATAACCTTATCTAAAAAAATATTATTAGATTAAAAATATTTTGTTTTTTAAATAAATTTTAAATTTATTTTTCCCTCAAATAATAATAATAAAATTATATTCACCAGAAATGGAAGAAAAAAATGATAAATAAATATCTGCATCCAAAGAGAATGGTGAAATAGTTTTAATCATTATTGCCACCTGCATTTTAAACCAAAAGAAATATGGCTTTTTAACGCTGCCGATCATACCGCCCCTGTTATTAAGGGCCGTTTACCTTGAGAGAAATTTAAAAGTTTAGTCATTCATCGCCTCTTCTTCTGCGGTTTGAAACGCTCTGAATATTTTTAATTGCAGGCATAGCCATCGCCATGGCTGGACCCCATGCCCCGGCTGGCCGTGTTCACAAGCGGAACACGATTTCCGATCAGCAGAAGCGAAGGGAATTGGCACTCAAGCGCCAGAGCGAGAGCCGCCGGGATTCGCAGCAGCACGCCAGGCGTCTTGCCGCCTCTGCATTATCACTTTCTTCTTCATCGGCGGAGGAGCCCGCAGATTTTAATTTCCGGCATGAGGAGGGAGTTCATGTTCTTCCAGAGCAGCCATTGGATGAACTAAC
>APFE030217335.1:0-40348 GCA_000404065.3 Pinus taeda | reverse complement strand
ATGGCAACCAAGAAGCATACCACTCACAACTATAAAGATGGAAGTGTTGTTGCCGCTAGTCTTCCACAACCTATAAGTTTGACACCACAACAATTGGAAGAAAAAAGAGCAAAAGGGCTTTGTAACAGTTGTGATAGAAAATACACTAAAGGTCATAAGTGTGCTAAGAAGAAATTATTCTACATAGATTGTGAAGAGGAGGAAGAAAAGGAGCAAGAAAGGTCAAAAGAAGAGGATATACTCCAGGAACAAAGCCTAGTTGAAGAAAAAATGAATCCAACCATATCTTGTAATGCATTGGCTGGAATTACCACTCCTCAAACCATCAAGATAGAAGGAAAAATCAAGAAGAAAAAGGTAATAGTATTGAATTATTCAGGAAGCACCCATAATTTTATTCATTGTAAGGTAGCAAAAGAATTTAATTGCTTCCTATACCCAGCACTAGAATGTCAAGTGATGATTGCAAATGGAGGAACAATAAATTGCGCTGGAAAGTGCCATAATATCAAGCTATCCATGGGAGAATATGTTGACTAACCCAATGCTTTCCATTCCAATGAGAGGTGCTGATGTCGTACTAGGAGTCTAATGGCTACAATCCCTGGGTACAATAGCTTTTAATTTTCAGGAACTTTTCATCAAATTTTCTGTGGAAGGAAAGGAAGTTGAATTAAGGGGTATTGTAGGGAAACCAGGAAAGATAATTAGCTCTAATGGTATGACAAAGCGTCTAAAAAAGGAACAAGGAGGTGTAATTGCACAATTATGTTCGCTAGATGTGTCCACATCAAAATCATTTATTTCTCCATATCTCCAAAAAGTCCTATACAATCATTCCAAGGTATTTGAGACTCCCAAAGGTCTCCCACCTATGTGTGATCATGATCATGCTATTCATCTGATTCCAGGAAGTGTTCCTCCAAACATCAGGCCATACAGATATCCCTATGCCCAAAGAGTGAAATTGAACGTATGGTTGCAGAAATGCTAGAGGCTGGTATAATTCAACTGAGTCAAAGTTCTTTCTCTGCTCCAGTAGTATTGGTGCACAAGAAGGATGGATCATGGCGCATCTGTCCAGATTATAGGGAGCTCAACAATCACTATTAAAGATAAGTTTCCCATTCCTGTCATTGATGAATTATTGGATGAATTGCATGGATCCATTTACTTCACCAAGTTGGATCTTCGTTCAGGATATCATCAAATCAAAATGAAGACTGAAGACATTTAGAATATAGCATTTAGAACTCATGAGGGTCATTATGAATTTTTGGTCATGCCTTTTGGCCTTACCAATGCACCTTCAACATTTCAAGGTTTGATGAATTCAATTTTCCAACCATTCCTTAGAAAATTTGTGTTAGTATTTTTTGATGATATACTAATCTACAACAAGTCTTGGAAGGATCATGTTGAACATGTTGACAGGGTGCTACAACTATTGAAGGAAAAACAATTATATGCAAAAAGATCCAAATGTTTCTTTGGAGTCCAGGAGGTGGAATATTTGGGTCATATTGTATCTCATGAAGGAGTTAAGGTAGACCCTAGCAAAATTAAAGTCATTAAGGAATGGAAAATCCCCACATCCATAAAGAATTTGCGAGGATTTCTCGAGTTGATAGGGTATTATCGCAAGTTTGTAAGAATTATGGGAGAATAACAGCACCTCTAACAACATTGTTGAAGAAAGATGCATTTTCATGGACTCTAGAAGAAACAAACGCCTTTGAACATCTTAAAGAGGCAATGTGCCAAGCACCGGCCTTAGCTACACCGGACTGCACAAAATCCTTCATTGTGGAATGTGATGCTTCAGGAAATGGAATTGATGTTGTTCTAATGCAAGATGAAAGATCCATTGCTTTTGAAAGTCGTCCAAGCAAGGGAAAGTTTTTAAGCAAAGTTATTTATGAGAAGGAAATGTTGGAAATACTCCATGCACTTAAAAAATGGCGACCCTACCTAATGGGAAGACACTTCAAGGTAAAAACGGATCATGATAGCCTTAAATATTGTTTAGAACAAAGATTATCCTCTGAAGAGCAACAAAAGTGGGTTAGAAAGATGTTGGGTTATGACTTTGAAATCATCTACAAAAAAGGGAAGCAAAATGTGGTGGCAGATGCACTCTCAAGAAAGGATGAAGATGTGGAAGCATTGTTGTGCGCCATTTCTGTTATTCAACCAGATTGGATAAACGAAGCAAGGGAGGAATGGAAAAATGACGAAGAAGTGTGGGCACTTATTCGAAAGTTACAACAAGATTCCAGTACGTCTAATACATTTAGCTGGCAAAATGATTCGTTATGGTACAAAGATTGCTTATACCTCTGTAAGAATTCCCAGCTAAAACAAAAGATCCTTATGGAACTGCACACTTCTCCCTTATTAGGGCACTTAGGATTTTTAAAAACTTACCACAGGGTTAAGAAGGAATTATTTGGGGATGGCCTTAAATCGGATATTCAAAAGTTTGTGGAGGAATGTTTGGTTTGCCAACAAAATAAATTTGAAGCAATTAATACACCAGGTCTATTACAACCTTTATCCATTCCAAGCCAACGTTGGGAGGAGGTTTCAGTGGATTTTATCACAGGTTTACCCAAGTCTGAGGGAAAGAGTGGCATCATGGTGGTAGTTGACAAACTTACCAAGTATGCACACATTTGTCGATTATCACATCCATTTAAAGCCTGTACAATTTCTACTGCATTTATGGAAACAATTCAAAAGCTACATGGAAACCCAAAGATTATTGTAAGTGACAGAGATCCCATTTTCACTGGAAATTTTTGGGCTAAATTATTTTCTTGTCTTGGTACTCAGTTAGCTCATAGCTCATCTTATCATCCTCATTCTGATGGGCAAACTGAGATAGTAAAAAAATGTTTGGAAGGATATCTTCATTGCTTTGTATCTGATAAACAGACATAATGGGTCAAATGGTTGCCTCTAGCTGAGTGGTGGTATATTCCTTCCATACAACAACAAAAATGACCCCATTTATGGCACTTTATGGATATCAGCCACCATCCATCACATCATATTTAAGAGAAAGTTCTAAGGTTCAAACAGTGGAACATCACATCGAGCATCAACAACAAGTCCTCCAACTCTTAAAGGATAACCTCGTGTTGGCACAGAATAGAATGAAACAACAGGCAGATCAACATCATAATGAAAGAAGTTTTGATGTAGGTGATTGGGTATTCCTATGGCTACAAAAATATAAGCAAATGTCCCTCAATCAAGCTAAGAAGGATAATAAATTATCACAAAGTATTATGGTCCGTACCAGGTGTTGCAAAAGATTGGTACTATGGCATACAAATTGGAGCTTCCTGCAACTTCTCGATTGCACCCAATTTTCCATGTTTCATGTTTAAAGAAGGTTATAGGCAAAAAGCTCCCAGTTCAGACAATATTTCTAGAACTTGACGAGGAAGGAAAAATGATATTGGAACTGGAAACAGTCACGAAAATAAGAACTCAAGAGCTACGAAATCAATCAATTTCGGAGTATCTTATCAAGTGGAAGAACTTATCCACTGAAGATTCCACATGGGAGGATGAGAATTTTATACAGAAGCATCCAGAATTACTCAAGCATTGAGGACAACACTTTTTTGAAGGAGAGGGGCATGTTGGGTCCCTATAATACTAGCGATTACCCCATTACTATTGTAGTTGTATCCCTTATTAATTTTTTTGTGCCCTATTGTCCCCGTATTGTTATTACTGTGCCCATAGAATCCCTCTATTGTTATTTTTGTGGCTTTATATTATTATTGTTAGGTTGGCTGGGTTAAATTGTGACTCCTTAGACTTCTATATTAGAAAGGAGATTTTGTCATTTGAATCATCCAAGCATTGTTCATTTATGTACTGTAAAGGAGGTTGCCTCCTCGAAGAGGCTGAATTCTAAGGCATTGATATATCTTTTCTATCTTTTTCTTGAGCTAGTTTCATAACATGTAGTCTTCCTCCTCTACACTTCAATCCACTGAGCCACTCACACTAGAAAAAATTACTTTCTTTTGTTGTGTCTCCTCTCTTGTGTCTGTGCCTCCTCCTTAGGCTTCTTTTTATGATCCTCATTAAGCACAAATACCTAAGTTTAATCTCCCTTCTAGAAGATATTGGATATTAATGATTGAGATCATTTCTAAGTCACTTAAATAATTAAATTATTTATCCTTAGAAAATGACTTTACAGTCCATGATAATTAATTGACCTTTCCTAAGTCATACTCAGGTAAGAAGACATAAATTACTTACTCCACCAAGAAAGCACCTAAAGAGGCAATAAATAATTTTCAACATGCTAAGACACCAAGCCTATGTAGAATACCTTCTAAAGCTATTATAAGCTTCAACATATGGTGCTTAATTGGTAGATGTCAAGTCTCTCCATGATTTACATAGGCTTCGCAAATGGTGCTAGTCATAGTACTTGGAACATAGCTTCTATTTGTTTGTAACACCCTCCTCCCACACTTACCCAAGCTTATTGGTCCACTAGGATAAATATGTGATGAACAATTACTATGATATGACTCAACATCCTAGATAAGCTTAAGGAAGTGGAATCAACAAAATCAAAACCTTACTGAATTCCATTAGGTGCTACAGGACCCCCAATGGCTAAACCACTCTTCCAGGTTCCCAACTCTGAGATACGACTCTATTTCATTGACCTGGACACCCAGATGATGGCACAATGTTTCTTGAATGTGACTACAACTCTCTAATCACATGCATAAGCCTACAAGGGAGCAACTGTAGTCTTTTCACCTAGTTTATACTTGCGACCAGGAGATATGAGGTACTTTTTCAGAGCTAGCCTCCACACCACTACCCATAACTTAATGGAACCTTCAAGAACAATGAATGACACAAGGAAAAATCCTTCCATAAAAAAATTAGAGAAGAACTTGACCTATCCAGGCCTAACCATGCCATACATTCCGTCAAACACATCATGAACATGTATTCTACAGGTCATAATTACATATCAGAATATATGGATCTCATACTTATCTAAGAATCATCAAGAAGGTATGATGGCCTCTCATAATAGCTACATTATCATCTATTAGATCATACATTCATTAAGCATTCACTTACTAATCAAAACATTGTGAGACACATAACTAAATTTTGTCATAAAACCATGCCATCATAATAGCAAGTACATTTACTCATGCAATGCAAGGGAAAAGAGCTCTTATTGACATATACAAAATCCAACCAAGTCAGGGGCTTTCATGTACCACCCAACCATAGATTGGGCTGAACCAAATATTTCTTTCATCCAATCACCCCCGTGCCATATTCCAAGCATGAATGTGGGACTTACAACAAAACCAACAAGGGCTTCTCAAGATTTACGATGTATCCCGCCTTTATCAGCCAAGGGATTCCTAGGCCCAAAACCATCATCTATATAGGCAAGCTTTACCATGTATCCTGCCATTATCGGTCAAGGAATTCCTAGGTCCAAACAAGGAAACATACACTACCATGATTTACCGCAATTCTTCCAAAATCGATCAAGGGATTACTAGGCCTAAACAAGCATGGGTGCCTCCAGATTTATTCACCAATACCTTAAGGAATTTTCCCATCTCCACCCTAATTATTTACCATGTATGTTTCCATTATCGGTCAAGGTATTCCTAGGCCTTTGGGAATTTTTTCCTGAGCCCGCCTCACCCTATTATAAAACCATCCGACAATCCATCTCAACCAATAAAAGAGCCCCATCAAACCATGACTATCCAGAAATGGAAAGGAAAGGCTGAAACCACTATCACACATGAAAAAATCATGCTAATGACAACAAGAGAACCAAATACACACATGCATGTACAATGCATGCCAAAAATAGCAAGGAAATCATACATTCAACCTGTTACCTGCAAGTATTCTTGTTGAAGCCGCTTGGTCCAACTCTTCCTTACTTGATATTTACTTCCCTTTGGCTCCTCTTCTTTCCTTTCTCCAATCCTATAGTACCCCAAAAATTTTCTAAGTTTGCAAGAGTATGAGAGAGAGAATAGAGGGAAGCTCCAAAACTGAACTAAAAAAAGCTGTGAATTGATCCTCATAAGCCTTTTTATTAATGACGCCTTTATTTATTCAATTTCCAATATTTTCCTTCAATTTCCTCCTCACATGAAACCTTTGACCTTTGACCTTTGACCTTCATTTTCTCCTAATTTCCTTTATTTTCTTAAATAAAATGACAATTAATACCTCTTGATTTTCTAAAGCCTTTGTCATTTCCTTTGCCAATTTCCTTTAGCTGAAATAAACCAAATGAACACCCACTAGGATTTTTTTCCCAACATTTAGCTTGGAATATGTGTCCCATGACCTTGGTCTTAGTTTTCCTTTATTAACTTTATTACATGAACTTTTAATCTAGGATTGTTACAAACCCCTCCCCCTTAGGGAAACATCGTCCTCGGTGTTCTATGTCAACTATGACCAACGAGACCACTGAAAACCATAACATACTGCCCATGGATCTTTATAACTTAGCCCGATGCAGTATTTACAATATCAACTTGCTAAAAATAAAATCAACATGAAAAACATAACAACATGATGCCCATACAACTTATCGGAGTTTTATAACACAACTCATTGCGGTATTTACAATAACAACCATACATAAATATAAATATACCAAAACTCATTTTCCTTCACCAAAAAATAATGAAGGATACATAGCTTGCATCTGATCAACCATTCCCCATGTAGATTCATTGGGACCAAAGTGCTTCCCCTACACTTTAATTTTCTCAATTGCTCGATCCTAGAGCATGAGAATATTTCACTGCAATATGCATTAAGGTTCTAGCTGGAATAATCCTTCTGGCTCCACCTACAATACAGAACAATCAATAACATGATCAACATCCCTTACATATATTTTAAGCAATGAACATGGAAAACATCGTGCACTTTCACTGCCAGAGGTAGTGTAAGTCTGTAGGTGACTTGTCCAATACTCTCAAGGATCTCGAAAGGCCTGCAATACTGAGGTGCCAACTTCGAACATGACCCAATCCTCAAGGAGATATTCTTCGGATTGATGTGCAAGTACACATGCTCCCCAACCTAAAACTCCTTAAATGCCTTGTGCTAATCTGCGTAACTCATTTGTCTATCATGTGCTACCTTTAGATTCTTCTTGATAACATGAATTTCCTATTCCATCTTTGCCAACATATCAGTACAATAAACACCCTATTCACTATATCACTCCAACTGATGGGAGTATTACAAATCCACCCATAGAGTGCCTCAAACAGACTCATCCTTAGTAACTCTTGATACCCATTGTTGTAAGAAAACTCAACTAGTGGTAGATACTCTTCCCACTTCTGTTGTTGGTGCATGACATACATTATCAACATGTCCTCCAAAATCCTATTGAACCTCTTAATCTATGCATGTATCTGTGGATGATATGTTGTGTCGAAGGCCAACTCTATATCCAAACATACAAATAACTCCTTCCAAAACTTGGAAGTGAAATTATCATCTTTGTCGGACACAATCTTCTTCGAAACACCATGCAACCTCACTATCTCCCTGATGAAAACATGTGATATGTCACTAGATCAATTAGTAGACTTTACTAGAATGAAGGGTGCTACATTTGCCAACATGTCAAGCACAACCATATTAGAATCATGTTGTCTAGATGTCCTAAAAAAACCTATAATGAAATCCATGGAAATTCCCTCCCATGTCAACTCCAGAATTAGAATCGTCTATAGTAGACCACTTGGGTATCCCAGGTGACTTGAATATGAATTGACATGAAATTATCATGAGTTGGGCTTCTTGAGTTCACTGTTGTCTGACATATAGATCATGTCCCTAAATCTGACCAAACCATCTATTGTAAGATGATAGTCCACATCCTGATCACATGTACCCTGCTGCTGTAACCTGCATATAAGCTCCCTATACCTATCATCCTATTGGCCTGCCTATAAGATCTGATCCTGTAAATTTGTCCCATATGAACTCATAGTTGTTATGTGATTTACCTTTACTCTTCTGCTAAGAGCATCTACAACCTTGTTCTCCTTTTTTTTAATGTACATGATCTTGAAGTCAAACTCACAAATTGTGGCCAATTATATAGATTGCCTAACATTCATATTCGATTGGTCAAATAGGTATCTCAATCCACTGTGGTTGCTCATAAATACAAAACTATTGGTAAGAAGATAATGTCTCCACATCTTTAATGCATGGAAAATCATTGCCAACTCAATATCATGTGTCACATAATTCTTCTCATGCACATTCAATTTCCTTGATTCATAACATAACACATGTCTCTCCTGCATCAGGACTCCACCAAATCCTCTCTTGCAAGCATTTGTATACACCGCAAACTCTTTATTCAGATCTGAATCTTGAGAATTGGAGCACTTGTCAACAACTGCTTCAACTTCTCAAAACTTATTGCACATTCCTCTATCCCATTGAAATTTCTTTCCTTTCCTCTGTAATGATGTAATAGGATAGGAAATCCATGAAAATTTATTGATGAACCTCCTATAATAACCTACTAACCCCATGAATGATCTGATCTCATCCACATTTCTAGGAGCTTCCCATTCCATGATAGCTCTTATCTTTTCTAGATCCACTTCTATGCCTTCCTTGGAAACAATGTCTCCCAAGTATTAAACATTTCTATGAAATAAGGTGAATTTACTAAGCTTGGAATAAAATTGATGCTCTCTTAGCAATATCAACACTGATTCTAAATGGCCAACACATTTTTCTTGTTTCTTAGAACATATCAATATATCATCAATGAATACAATAAGAAAAATGTCCATTTAAGGATGCAACACACTATTCATCAAACACATGAAAGTAGTTGGAGAATTAGTCAAACCAACAGGAACTACAACAAACTCATAATGCCCATACCTGGTCTAGAAAGCAGTCTTGTAGATGTCCTCTTCTTTAATCTGTACCTTCTGATACCCTAATCTTGAATTAATCTTGAAGAACAATGTTGATCCCTTCAACTAGTCAAACAAGTCATCAATCCTTGGAAATAGATACCTATTCTTGATGGTTACCTTGTTCAATTGCATGTAATCAATGCATAGTCTAAAAGTACCATCCTTCTTCTTCGCAAACTGTATTGACACACCCAACATCAATACACTTGGCCTAATGTATCCTTTGTCAATAATTTCCTTCAACTTCAACTTCAATTCAACTAACTCTAGAGTTCTCATCCCGTAAGTTGCCTTTGATGTTGGTGCTGCCTGTGGTACCTAACTTGATAGAAAAGTCCACTTCCTTGTGAAGTAGAAAATGTGAAATATCTACTAGGAATACGTCTTATATCTGCTGCAAAACCAAACACTTCTACAAGACATCTGCATCCTCAACTTCCTTACCTTTGTCACTAGAAATATGTACTACAAATAATACACATCCTTTTCTCTTACTACACTTGGCCTCCATACCTGTAACCATTTTAACTAATGTACCCTTCTTCTTACCCTGCAATTTTATTTGTTCTTCATTATCATCTGAGCACTCAATTGCCTTGTCATAAAAATCTACTTTGGTCCTATGAAGATATAACCAATCCATCCCCAGAAGCATATTGTATGATCCCAATGGAAGTAAATTCATATGAATTGATGTAGGCATACCATTCAAAATAAATTCATAAGCTCTTACCTAATGATGAACTCTCTTCTTAGTACTTGTAGCCAACTACACTAACCAAGACTCTGCATGCACTTCTTTTCTCAATCCACACTTATCCACTAGGTTAGGGTTAACATAACTATAATTAGATCCAAGATCAATAAAAATGGAAATAGCTTGATCACAAAGCTTATCATCCATCTCGATAATATATTCATGGTGATCCACCTGCCTGTTATCCAATGCTACATAGATATGAGGAATGGCATGCCCAACATGCCCAATTTTCTGTGCTTCCTAAGCACTATAGATCTGAGGCCTACCACCCTAATACGATAGATAATATTTATTGAGATGCTCCCTGACACATATCCAACACTGCAATTGTCTCCTACCATCACCTATATTTTCTTGCTCTCTAGGATTTGACCCATGTCCCTTTCGAACTACATTAAACTTATTGTAAGGAACTACATTCTCTTTCTCACCTGCATCTTGAGGTCATGTTTGGGTCAGTGGCCACTTTCCCTTAGCTTTTTCTTTCCCTTTCCAACCTTTTTGAAACTTTGTCTTACACTTTGATTTCTCGTAACAGTTCTTCAACATTTTGATGGCTTCCTTCAACGATATTAGCTCATCAAACTCGATCCTATGTTTGAATTCTACCAACAACGCACTAATTAATATTTGAATCTTCACTTTCTCCTCCTTAAGATAAGACACATACCTCAATAACTCCAAGAATCTACTAATATACTCGTCATCGATCATAGACCCCATCTTCAACTCATAGAATGCCTTTGCTCTGTCATCATAATATCTCTCAGATAGATACTTCTTTTTGAAAAGCCTTTCAAACTCCCTCCAAGTCAACTCCTCTTCCCGAATGCCTCTAAAATTCTTCACGTTGTCCCACCAAATGTTTTCTTTACCTTTAAGACTGAAGGTAGCTATCCTGGCTTTCATGCTCTCTGAATAGTCATGTAATATTAAGGACTTATTCATCCCAAGCAACCAAGCTTTTGCATCCTATGACTTCTTCATTTCCCCATCAAATGTTGGTGGCTTGTCTTTCTTGAACTCATCCAATAAATACCCCTTGTCATTCCTCCTATAAGGATGATAGTGATGATGACCATGGTACCTATCTGAACCAAAACTATAATAAAGCCCATGTCCACTACCTCTCCTATCAGGTGTATCCAAGAATCTTCCATCCCTGACCATGTCATCTTTATCTGACTTGTGCCTACCATGAGACCTGTTACCTTAGGCTCCATTAGTCCTACCTTCTTGTCCATTACTGATCCTAAGAGTTCCCTGTCTCTACAAGTCTGGCAAACTCTAAAGAATCACTGCATGGACCTCTTCTTGTTTCTTATGTTCCCTAAAAAGTCTCTCTTGTAACTAAATGGTTTTATCGTTATCTTCTTTGCACCTTCTTATTTCTACCTTCAAACTTCTCAAAGTGTTTGATATGTGAGGGGAGTACTCATCACCATGTTTCTCATCTGATCTATAGGGATAGTCTCATGAACTGTAATCCACCATTTTTCTAGTCATATTTAGCATTCTTCTTCTTAGAATTATATAATTTCAACTAAACCAAAATATAAACATAACCAACATATATCATTATAGTTTAAGGGAGGATATCTCGTTAGCAAGATCAACCAGATTATCTCAATACATGTATAATCATAACAGTATATAGACATGATGCTTGACAATACCAAATTCATACTATGACCACATGCATGACAACCATGCCCATAAAAATACATGCATAACAACATATAAACACCAACATGTATAATGAAAACATGTATCACTGATATGTATGCATAACAAACACATCCCAACAACAACTTCATCAACTTCTATAAGGATACACAACTACAACAATGACCATCACCATGCATACATAATAACCACATGTACAACCTTCATGCATGCATGATAACCACTTTCTTCCCATCTAGTCCAAGGGTTAAACCATGCTCTGGTACCAATTTGTAACACCCTCCTCCCACACTTACCCAATCTTACTTGTCTACTGGGGTAAATATGTGTTGAAGAGTTACTATGGTATGACTCAACCTCCCAGGTCACCTTAAGGAAGTGGAATTGAAAAAACCAAAACCTTATTGGCTTCCCTCATGTGCTATAGAACCCCCAAGGGCTAAAACACCCTTTCAGGTTCCCAACCACGAGATAAGTCACTTTTTCACTAATCTAGACTCCCAAATGTTAGCAAAACATTGCCTAAATTTGACTACAACTCTCAAGTCACATGTAGATGCCTGCAAGGAAGTGATTGTAGTATTTTCTCCCCGTTCTATGCCTGCGACCACGAGGTTTGAGGAACTTTTGAGAGCTAGTCTCCAAACCACTACCCAAAACTTAATGGAACCCTCTAGAAAAATGAATGGCACAAGGAAAAATCCTTCCATACAAAAATTAGACAAGAACTTGACCTATCTAGACCTAACCATGACATACATTTTGTCAAACACATCATGAACATGTATTCTACAGTTCATAATTACATAATTGAACATAGGGATATCACACTTATCTGAGAATCGTCAAGAAGCTATGGTGCCCTCTCACAATAGTTGAAGTATCATCTATTAGGTCATACATTCATTAACAATCCATTTACTAATCAAAACATTATGAGATCCATAACTAAATCATGTCATAAAACTATGCTTATAACCATCATATAATGAGAATAATAACAATGATAGAACAACTATCAAATCCACATAATAGCATATACTTTCACTCATGAAATACAAGGGAAAATAACTCATTAACATATGAAAAAGCCAACCAATTTAGGGACTTCCACGTACCACCCGACCATAGATTGGGGTAAACAAAATCTTTCTTTTAGCCAATCACCCTCATGCCATATTCCAAGCATGAATGTCAGACTCACAACAAAACCAACCAACGATTCTTAGGCTTTACCATGTATCTCACCATTACTAGTCAAGGGATTCCTAGGACCAAAACCCTCATCTATACAAAAAGTATTTACCGTGTATCATGCCATTACCATTCAAGGGGTTCCTAGGCCCAAACAAGGAAACATACACTACTAGGCTTTAATGCAATCCAACCAAAACAAGTCAAGGGATTACGATGCCTAAACAAGCATGGATGCCTCCAGATTTCTTCACCAATACCTTGAGCAATTTCCTTGTCTCAGCCCTCAAGATTTACTATGTATTCCTCCTTTACCAGTTAAGGGATTCCTAGGATTTTGGGAATTTTCTTAAGACCACCTCATTCAGTTCCAAAACCATCCGATAATCCATCTCAACCAATAAAACAACCCCATCACTCCATGACTATCTGGAAATGGAAAGGAAATGTTGAAAGCATTGTCACACTTGGAAAAACCCATTCCATTGACATCAAGAGAACCAAATACACACATGCATTCCAAAATTAGCAAGGAAATGATACATGCAACCTGTTACCTGCAAGTATTCCCACTAAAGATTCTTGATCCAACTCTTCCTTCATTGATATTTTCTTCCCTTTGCCTCCTTGTCCTTCCTTTCCCTTCCTTTCTCCAAACCTAGAGTGCCCCAACAATGATCTAAGTGTAAAAGATTATGAGAGAGAGAAAGAGAGAGAGTAGAGAGAGCTCCAAAACTGAATTGACAAAAGATGTAAATAAATCCTCAGAAGCCTTTCTATTAATGAGGCCTCTATTTTCTTCAATCTCCATTATTTTCCTTCAATTTCCTATTCACATGCAACCTATGACCTTTCACCTTCCTTTCCTCCTAATTTCCTTTATTTTCATAAATAAAATGGCAATTAATGCCTCTTTCCTTTCCAAATCCTTTTCCATTGCCATTGCCAATTTCCTTTAGCCATAATAAACCAAACGAACACCCACTATGGTGTTTTCCCAACATTTAACTTGGAATATGTGTCCCATGACCTTGGTCTTATTTTTCCTTTATTAACTTTATTACATGAAATTTTATTTTGTTGTTGTTATATGCTTGGGTCCTCTTTTCACCTGTCGATGAGCTCATGAGTTCAAGGCATTTTTCATCACTCGATCACCTATAACCTAGAAGAATATAGAGCCATCATTGATCTCATAATTAAGGTTATTTCCCTTGGAATCTGCCACTTGGTTGTCCAACTTTACTCGCAACTCATAGTATCTTAGCTAAACCATGTCTATTTCATGAGTAATCCTACATTACTTCATTACTACTTTAGGTTACATCTCTCGAAGTGGCATGTTGTTTACATTTCCTACATTCATATTCCTTTAGCCTCTAATATACTTGTTGATTCATTAGCTAATTATGTTTTGGATCATCATTTGTCACATTAAAGTTTATAAAACCATGCATAACACATAAATATGAGTAATATCAATGAAAATATCATTAGTGCACATCAATAAAACCATCATCAAAATTTTCATATATATATATATGTGTGTGTGTGTGTGTGTGTGTGTCATAGGTCAAAATATACTTTTTACATAATAT
Organism: Pinus taeda; assembly: GCA_000404065.3. Lineage (NCBI taxonomy): Eukaryota > Viridiplantae > Streptophyta > Pinopsida > Pinales > Pinaceae > Pinus > Pinus taeda. The sequence goes on along the minus strand of APFE030217335.1, from coordinate 26,093 downwards.
ATACATCACATGGGTACATTAGTCAAAACAAGGCATCTGAGGCCTAGGCTACTAAGCCTATACATATGCCAACTAAAAACTGCATCCTAGGAATGTTATACTATGAAACTTGTCATGATCCTGCTGGAAATAACACAACACAACACATACAATATAATGTAGGATGCCTCAACGACAACAAGAGTATACTCTCGTGGTGTGCTTTTGTAGGTATGGAGGAATCTCATCAATAGATAACGATTTTATCCCTAGAGTCAACCCCTCCAAGTTTCATGTGAACTTGTGCAACTCATCATGTTCTTCCCTACCCTCCTCCTTAGATGCTTCACATCCACCTCATTCACCCATTGATCTACAATGTAGTGGTGATTGACCTAGGGATCGGGTTGGTCACATGTTCTCATATCACACATTTCTTATGTTAATGACTATGTATACTTGAAAAAATATCAAAAATAAATATATAAATAAATAGCAAAAATATGAAAACATTAAAATATCCCATAAAACAAAAATATTTCTTACCAAGTGCACTCCAATGTGTTACAAGGGCAAGACTAAGTCTAGATCATTCATAAAATTCACTCCCTCACAAGAATAATCAATGACTACTAGGATGGCATCTCTCAATCATATAAAAAATGAGGAATCAAACCATTATTCACCATGTACACCCTCCAGCCCTCCCCATCAACTCAATCCAGCATGGCATCTACAAGATATGGATCAAGGTATTCTACCCTTGGTCTGATAATCAAAACCCACTATAAGAAGAATGATACCAAGATATTTCCATATCCAAACTATTTATGTTGTCTCATCTTACAATGGGTGACCTGGTATTTCATGTTTTGCCAGGAAGCCCTCACAAGTCTAGTTGAAAAGTGTTGGCTCTGCACATCATATAGAAAAATTGTTATGCAACCAGCTCAAATTGTTATGCAACCAGCTCAGAAAACAAAAGAAACAACTTAAAAATTATCCTCTTCGAGGGGAAAGCCTCCTTTACATTACATAAATGAACAATTCATGGACGATACAAATGATAAGACCTCATTGGTATATATAGGATTCTAACAAGTCTCAATATAATCAGAGCCTACATAACAATAATAACAATAGTGGACCTATATGGGAACAAAAATAACAATATGGGGGCTACATGGTAACAACAATAACAACAGGGGGCTACACTCACAATAACAATAAGGGGGCTACACTAGTATTATAGGGACCTAACATGCCCCTCTCCTTCAAAAAATTGTTGTCCTCAACACTTGAGTAGTTATGAATGCTTCTGTATAAAATTCTCATCCTCCCATGTGGAATCTTCATCAGGTAAGTTCTTCCACTTAATGAGAAACTCTAAAATTGATTGATTCCATAGCTATTGGGTTATTGTTTCCATGAACTCTTCTAGCTCCAATATGATTTTTCCTTCTTCTTCAAGTTCTAGAAATATTGTTTTAATTGGAAGCTTAATATCATCGATAACCTTTTTAAGCAGGAAACATGGAAAATTGGGTGTACTCGAGAAGATGCAGACAACTCTAATTTATATTCCATAGTACCAATCTTGCGCAACACCTTGTAAGGACCATAGTACTTGGGTGATAATTTATTATCCTTCTTAGCTTGCTCAAGGGACATTTTTTTATATTGTTGTAGACGTAAAAATACATAGTCACCTACATCAAAACTTCTTTCACTACAATGTTGATATGCTTGTTGTTTGACCCGATTCTAAGCCAGAGTGAGGTTATCCTTTAAGAGTTGGAGAACTTGTTTTTGATGCTCAGTGTGATCTTCCACTACTTGAACCTTAAAATTTTCTCTTAAAGCTAATGTGATGGATCGTGGATGATATCCATAAAGTGCCATAAATGGGGTAATTTTTGCTACAGTATGGAAGGAATTGTTATACCAGCATTCAGCCAGAGGTAACCACTTGACCCATTATGTGTGTTTATCATATACAAAGGAATTAATACATCCATCCAAACATTTGTTCACTATCTCAATTTTCCTGTCAGATTGAGGATGATAAAATAAACTATGAGCTAATTGGGTACCAAGGCAAGAAAATAATTCCGTCCAAAAATTTCTAGTGAAAATGGGACCTCTGTCACTTATAATTTTCTTTGGGTTTCCGTGTAGCTTTTGAATTGTTTCCATAAATGTAGAGCAACTGTACTAGATTTAAAAGGATGAGAGGATGCACACAAGTGTGCATACTTGGTAAGTATATAAACTACCACCATGATGACACTCTTTCCTTCAAATTTGGGTAAACTTGTGATAAAATCCATTGATACCTCCTCCCAAATTTGACTTGGAATGGCAAAAGGTTGTAACATACATGGGGTCTTAATTGTCTCAACTTTATTTTGTTGGAAAGCCAAATAGTCTGCCAAAAAATTTTGAATATGAGATTTAAGGACATCCCAAAAAAAATCCTTCTTGAACCTATGGTAAGTTTTTAAAAATCTTGAATTCCCTCTTAAGGGGAAGTTGAGCAATTCAAAAAGAATCTTTTGTTTGAGTTACAAATTCTTAAAGAGATATAAGCGATATTTGTACCATAATGAATCATTTTTCTAGATAAATGTATCAAACATACTAGGATCTTGCTGCAACTTTTGAATGAGTGTCCACACCTCTTTGTCATTCTTCCATTAATCCCTTTATTTATCCAGTTAGGTTGGATAATAGAAATGGCATAGAGCAAGGTTTCCACATCCTCATCCTTTCCCGAGAGTGCATTCGCAACAAAATTTTGCTTCCCTTTTTTGTAGATGATTTCACAGTCATAACCCAACATCTTTGTGACCCATTTTGGTTGCTCCAAAAAGTATTTAAGACTATCGTGATATGTTTTTACCTTGAAGTGCCTTCCCATTAGGTAAATTCACCATTTATTTAGTGCATGTAGTATTTCAAACATTTACTTCTCATAAATAGATTTGTGTAAATACTTTCCCTTGATTGGACGACTTTCAAAAGAAATGGATCTTCCTTCTTGCATTAAAACATCACCAATTCCATTTCCCGAGGAATCACATTCCACAATAAAGGTTTTTGTGAAGTCTGGTGTAGCTAAGACTAGTGCTTGGCACATTGCCTCTTTAATATTTTCAAAGGCCTTAGTTGCTTCTAGAGTCCATGAAAAGGCATCTTTGTTTAGTAATGTTGTTAGAGGCATTGCTATTCTCCCATAATTCTTAACAAACTTGCAATAATACCCTATCAACCTGAGAAATCCTCGAAGATGATTTAGGGTTGTGGGGATTTTCCATTCCTTAATGGCTTTAATTTTGTTGGGGTCTACTTTAACACCCTCATCAGACACAATATAACCCAAATATTCCACCTCCTATACTCCAAACAAATGTTTGGATAGTTTTGCATATAATTGTTTCTCCTCCAATAATTTGAGAACCATGTCAACATGTTGAACATGATCCTTCCAAGACTTTTTGTATATTAGTATATCATCAAAAAATACTAACACGATTTTTTTAAGGAAAGGTTTTAAAATGGAGTTCATCAAACCTTGAAATGTGGAAGGTGCATTAGTAAATCCAAAAGGCATGACCAAAATTTCATAATGACATTCATGAGTTATGAATGTTATTTTCATAATCTCTTTAGTATTCATTCTAATTTGATGATATCTTGAACGAAGATCTAGCTTGGTGAAGTAAATTCCTCCATGTAATTCATCCATCAGTTCATCAATGATAGGAATGGGAAATTTATCTTTAATAGTGATCTTGTTGAGCTCCCTATAATCCAAAACACATATTCCATGATCCATCCTTCTTGTGCACCAATACTATTGGATCAGAGAAAGAAATTTGACTAGGTTGAATTATACCAACCTCTAGCATTTCTGCAACCATATGTTTAATTTCACTCTTTTGGGCATAGTGATATCTGTAAGGCCTGATTTTGGAGAAAAATTTCATGGAATCAAATGAATAGAATGATCATGATCATGAATAGGTGGTAGGCCTTTTGGAGTCTCAAATACCTTGGAATGATTGTGAATGACATTTTGGAGATCTAGATAAATAGATGATTTTGATGTTTGAACCTTTAGTCAGCATAATTGTGCAATTACGACCCATTGTTCTTTCTTTAGAATATTTATCATGCCATTAGAGTTGATTATCTTTCCTAGTTTCCCTACGATACCCCTTAATTCAACTTCCTTTCCTTCCCAAAAAATTTCAAGAAAATTTCTTGAAAATTAAAAGCTATTATCCCCAAAGTTTGTAACCATTGGACTCCTAGTACAACATCAGCACCACACATTGGAATGGAAAGAATTGGAATATTCAATACATATTCACCCATGTTTAGCTTTATATTATGACACTTCCTAGAGAAATTTATAGTTCCTCCATTTGTAACCATAACTTGAAACTCTGGTGCTGGATATAGGAAGAAATTCAATTCCTTCGCTATCTTACAATGAATAAAATTATGGGTACTACCCGAATCAATCAACATTATTACCTTTTTCTTCTTGATATGTCCTTCTATATTGAGAGTTTTAGGAGTGGTAATTCTTGCCAATGCATTACAATATATGTACGGATTCATTTCTTCTTTCTTTGGGGTTGGTTCTTGGTGCATATCCTTTTCGTTTGCATTTATTGTTCCTTTTCTTCCTCCTCTTCATAGTATGTGTAAAATAATTTCTTCTCAGCACACTTATGAACTTTAGTGTATTTTCTATCACAACTGTAAAAAATCCCTTTTGTTATTTTTTCTTCCAATTGTTGTGGTGTCAACCTTATAGGTTGTGGAAGGCTAGGAACAACAACACTTCCATATTTATAGTTTTCAGTGGTAGACTTTTTTGTTGCCATAATTTTCCTTTCAATTTTTCTTTCCACCCTGAATTCCTTCTCTAATGAATTATGTTCCCAAAGGTGAACCTCATGTTGGATGATATCCTTTAAATTCCCTATGAAGACATCAATCATATGCTCCTTTGGAATATCATTTACCCTGATATTCAATCTTTGGAAGTCCTCAATGTGCTCCACCATTGAACCCTTTTATTTGATATTTATCAATTGGCTAAAGAAGGTGTTGTTGTTTGTATCCTCATAATGTGCTATCATTTACTCCATAAAAATTGACCAAGTGACAACTGATTTACAAGAACAAATCCATCAATGCCATACAAATTGATTGGGTTCTAAATATAAAGTTGTAATGTGTACCTTTGTGTGTGTTGCACATTATGGATATCAAAATATTGCTCCATCTATACTATCCATGTTACTGAGTCCTTGCCATCAAAATTCCTCATATCGATCCTTGGAATATGGTGGGTCTTCAATCCAAAGTTAGAGTCTCTAAAATCATGATTAACATTCCTTTTGTTCTCATCATGAGTTTCATCTACTACCTTTTCACCATTACAAAGCATTTCTTGTAGCAACTTTGTCAAACCTTCCAAGTCCAATTTTAATCCATCCTTTAATCCTTCCATGTATGCTTTCAAACCTTCCATGTTTTTTTTTAAGCCACTCTTCAAACCATCCATCTTATATTCCATTTCAGTTTTGGTTACTTTTGCAAGAGCAAAATTTGTTGCACTCGGTCTCATAATTTTGATATATCATATTGCATTTATTTCTCTTCTTCATGCGTCATAGTAGAGATTTCCGGTTGCTTACTAGGTGTTTCCATTTTCTGTATTCGATTCATTTTGGAATCAAAAAATGATATTTATCCTCCACTATGCCCCTTGAATCACTTCAAGTTGATTTTTCAAACAAAACTTACGAATATTTTAAAAAAAAATAGACACCTTTTTCTTTCTTCATAGGAGATTGATATTGAATATGTTATAGCCCTGTAATTTTGAATCTCCAAGGTATGAAATTTCATATTGTAGTATTCCTCTACTTCTTCTTTCCAACCCCACAATTGAGACTGAGATTGGAGTTTTCAAGAAAGAGTTATTCCCTATCTCCAACGATGACCTGATTATAGAATTGTTTAGTAGAGCAAACTTGTGCAAAATTCCACGTGGCACTGTTTTGACCTTCATCTCTAAAAATGATACACGAGGGACTATAGTCCATGAAATTTCATTCAATTTTTATGAAATTTAAATATGATGACTAGAGAGAAAGTTATGACTATTTTCCCTAGGCCACCTGTTTGAGACTGAATTCTGGAGCCTGCAAAAATGCTAACTTCCTTGGATCATATCTCCAAAAATACAGTGATCCAAGATCTTAAATTTGTACATGACATTCACCAAGATTTCAAATCTACGTGATCCAAATTTTTTCTACAAAAGCCTTGTAAAAAAAAAAATTATAGTGAAAATTACAATATGACTTGTTTGAAGAAGCGAAATCATAGATTCCAAAGCTCTGATACCAAATTTTATGCAACCATCTCACAAAATCGAAGGCAAGACTTAAAAATTATTCTCTTCAAGGGGGAAACCTTCTTTACATTACATAAATGAACAATTCTTGGATGATACAAATGAAAAGACCTCCTTGTTATATATATGAGTCTAAAGGGTCTCAATATAATCAGAGCCTACATAACAATAATAACAATAGTGAGCTTCTATGGGTACAATAATAACAACATGGGGGCTACATGGGCACAACAATACAATAGGAGACTACACTAACAATAACAATAAGGGGGATACACTATGATTACAAGGACCTAACACAAATCCATATGAGCCTTGGAGGCCAACTGTGGTGTTGATGACCTAGCTATTCAGAGGATAGTGAAGAGTATAGTCTATAGGGTGAGATATCTGATATCTTTGATTTATACTTTATTGGTCATTTTCTGTGCATGTTTCCCACAATACTAAGCCACATACTCATATACACTACCCTCTGATGTACTCGTCACTCCAAAAAGAAATGTTGGAGCACCATAATTGGTTATAATTGTCAAGAAGTATATGTCTTCTACCTCCAAATGCAAAATTTATGCCTTCACTATGACATGATGGTTTTTGGGATCCCACGTCTTCACTAAACACCGCAGTTATCTTATCTATATTTTCATGCTCTAAGTCTTGAATAATTTTAGTAAACCACAATCTATAAGAGCCCATAAGGGGTGGGGATAAGTAAGGGCTTAGATATAATTTTCTTGGTGCTCACGTTCCCTCCACTCAATCATGATGAAATCCCATTGCATCACATAAACCAATATATTAAGTCATCTAAAGCAGAAAACCCCACACACTATGATTATTTTTATTCGTAAATTTTTGGGTCATTCGATGCAGTCATTCCCACATCATTTCCATAGGGATTTATTCCATGCCCAAGATATTTTTCCTAGGTGATCATAATAGTTATGAACACCCTAGAAAACCCTACTTGGCTACGAGCGTTGTTGTAGCATTTTTTGGTTTTGATAAGATAGAATATTTGAAAAAATGTTAAGTTAGGATATGTACATAATAATAGTGAATAAAATGTTTTTAAAGAAAATATCTTGATGATGATGTCCATATCAAAGAAAATGTTAGGTTAAAAAGAAAAGAAAACAAATAAACTCTAAAAGTGAGCAAGTCTAAATGCCACTACTCTTTTTTTGCAAAATAATGGTTGTGTGCAGCTTGTCTTAAATGCCACAACCCATGATAGTCAAATAGTTTAATCTTGATTGTTTCATGCTTTAAATTTTATGTTATAGTTAGAGAATAAAGATCTGGCCAAACTGTTTAATCTTGGAAGATCAGTAGTAGGTAGAGAATAATAAGGTGCTCATCAGTTTAATCTGAACCCTTGGAGGTTATAAGGGTAGATTTAGATAGTTTACTTTTGTAAAATAAAAAGAAAGGAAAATGATTTTCTAGCTTAAATGCACCCATTAAGTGAAGAAAAAATGATAGGATAAGAAAAAGGTAAGTAGAGCAAAGGTTGTAGAAGTTTGATAATTCATTGGACAAAATGTACATTTATCATGTTTCACCATATGTTTCTATGTCCATGATGCAATTACACAAAGAAAATGAAGTTCTACAAGATCAATTAATTAATTTCCATCATCCTAATTCATCCTTATATTTACTAATTTCTCCTTCCCACCTTCATATAATCCATATTCATTCATTTTCCATAAAACCCCCTTTTCCTAAGGTCAAAACCCTTTTTTCCTAGGAAAAGTGAAATGACCATGTAAAATCCCTTTTTACCCAAAAAACCCACAAAAATATGTTTTCCCTAAGTATTGATGCACGTATGAAAAGCAAATAACCCGTAAAAAGCATAATACTTAGTACTATTTTCCTTTTCCACCTATAGTTCCCCTTTTCACGCATATTTCCCCTTTTCCGCCTATATTTCCATATTAACACTAACTATAGTATAAAACCCCTAAAAAGGTCCTTTTTTCTCGTATATTATTAACTCCTTTATAAAATAACCCGAAACCTTATTTTTATAATAAAACTATGTATTTTCATATCGCATTGCAATATTAGCAGATCGCAACCTTTCAACGTGCATCCACTTTCCCTGATTGCGATATGTGATCAATGAGGAGCCCGAACCCGACCAAATATATATTATAATCCATATTCATATTGCATCTGCCTCCATCGCAAGTCCCAATTGTAACATTACCCTCTACCATTGAGATCTTCGATTGCGATGGGAGCCCAGACCCGATCACATATCATACATGTTTTATTTTCATATCGCATCCGGCCCATATCGCATTCCTTTGCGATGGGCCGCCCTTTGCTAAACTCTAATTGCGATATGCGATATTAGCCTGGACCCGATATCATTATCCGCCTGAGTTCATAAAATTTCAAATCCGCCATATGTGTTTTGCAAATAATTTCTTTGTTAAATCGTTTTTATGTTTTTAACGAAGAAATAACTAAACCTCCATTTTAACTGCTAATCTAGGTTTTTAACCATAATAATGCCATTTCCGCCATAATTAACCATTCGGACCCTCTGTACTTCTCCTTCGCTCCACCACCATCCAATCTAAGGCCTTCAAATCTAATGGCTCTTGGCAGATTTCGGGTTGACTTTCTGTACAGGCATTACCCACCCGAAAAGCGGTATTCCATGTCCTCCGTTGCTACATGTTAGGCTTAAATCATTTCGGGTGACCCTTTCCCAAAACCACCCACACCTTATAAGCGGTGTGATGAAAACCGCCTCCCGCATAATGACAAAATAACCACTTTTCATTTCACACCATAATTCAAATAGAACGTTATTTTTCCATTTAAACACCAAAAATGCCATTTTGCTTTGTTTTGCCTGTTTTACACAACGAAGCCTCCATAAGCCTCTGTGGCCCAAAAAGCCATCATTTTACCTTTCGATACACTCTGGACTCCTTCCAATACCCTTTTAATCTCTATAAAGCCATTGAAGACCATCTTTGTCACCTTGTTTTTCTTAACAGTCTCTATGTTTTGCAGGTAAAGACCCTTGTTCCAGGCTTACAAAGAAAAAGCCTACATACAGTTGAGAGACAAATATGAAGACCATATCAATTTACTTTACCTTGTAACATAAAATCTAAAGTGATTTACTGTTGAAAAACACAGTAAAAACCTGGATTGCACAGTAAAGGTAAAAAGAAACAATAAAGGTTACTTTGCAGGGTTAAAGGATATTCACAGAGTTTAAAGAGTATCGGATGAAAGATCAAACTGAAGCAATCAACCAACGCAAAGGATTCAAACAATTTATTAGCTTAAAGGGGGAAATATCAAACAGCAAAGCCAACACAACCTGACTAAAAGGGATAGCAAGAAGCAGTTCAATTGTTGCCCCTATCTTCTTGCATGAAGATCTTTCCCTTTCCTAGAATAAATCTTAATCAGTGTTAGGATATTTTTTAGTTTTATTATTGTATAAATAACTATCTTCTTGATTTGTTATGGGTTCGGAGTTCAAGATTCATTGTTCATTACTTGTTAATTCTTCACTGTTAATTCTACTTTGAACTTGGAAGCCACCTTTGAAAGAAGCTCTTCTAGACACTTGATGTATTAAGTCTTTCTGGAACCTTAATACAAAGTAGAGGATTCTGAATCTAATTTTACACAATTTGTGTTATCCTATAAGTTTTTCTAGTTATCAATCATTATTTTTTCTTCATATGCTTATGACTTATAGAGGTATCTAGGTAGGAAGAATTGTGTCTCAATTTATTCCTATAAGCTCTTAAAGTGATCATCTATTAAGAGAATGGATTAATGAACTCTCTGTTTAGCTAATCCCCTTTAATTAGTAAATCATCAACATCTTGTGTAAGCTTAAGTATACTACCTTGAACCTTTGGAACGTAGTTTAGAAGGCTTTCCAACTTATGATTGTTCTATTTTACAGTCTGGAAACTGTGATAATCATATTTTTTGTTGTCTTCTTCTCACCACTATTTTTTATCTATATCATTGTGTAAAGTCTTATAGCAGCGCTCTGCTGAGATATTAATATAGCCCAAAGGATTAATTACTTCAATTCTATATCTATCTTCATTCATTGGTCTTCTAAAAAACAAAAACCAAAAACCCCAAAACAATTATTTTAGATGATCTGGCATTGGTAGCTAACCTACTACTATCTTAGAGGTACAACAAGAGCGAATTCATGACGTAGGGAAAATAAACCCTACAGAGAAACTTGACTAGGAAAAAAATAATCAAGATACTAAATAAAAGAGGGTTGTGTAAATATTTAATTGGAAAATATGGATCTAAAAATTGTTTCCAATAGATTTTGGGATCTTGATCCAAATTTTGAGCGCAAATGGGTGATTTTCTCCACTGCCTCCTTTCTTAACACTCAAACATAAAAATGAGCTCTCTATTGGCTATTTTTATTCATATATACCATTTAGAAGTTCACAAATGTGGAAATTTCACCCATTGTTGATACTGTTACCATCAATTTTACCTAAGATTGTGGTCCTACTTATTGTTTTTTATCCCACTAAAGTTTTACCTGTCGGATTTTGGCATCATTTTGGTTTTCATTCTTTGATTCATTTCAGGGTTTCATTACTGCAACAGGCCTTAGCTTTTTTTTTCTCCACCCAACATATGGGGATATTTATTACCTTACCATGTTTGTTGCATTATGGACCATCCTTTCCATTCTTAATACACCTTAGGTCTGATCTCATCATGTTGTGATATTAACCCATCCCTTTTTGCACTTCATAACTTGGTTGTATAGCCTTCTTATACATAGATGCCCTATATTAGCACCTCTTTTCCATATTAGCATCCATGATGCATTATTTTATCATGTCATTATTCCTCCTTTTAACCTGCCATGACTTAGAATCTAAGCCTCATTTTCTCTTCTTCATTTTCTTCTAGTTGTGCCTTAGGAGAATCCTACCTATTTCATGCCTTGTGATTGTTTCTACATTCCATCTTATTTATGCATGTTGATAATATTTCGTATTGTTTCACCACCACCATTTTGCTCAGCACTTACTTCCACTTGGTGTTCATGCCCTTCTTGAAGGGACTGCTGCGATGAGTGGTTTCCTTTGCTAGCCTCTTCACTTCACTTTACATAGGATAGTTCCATTAGCTCAGAACTAGTTGCTACCATTTATACCACTCCTTCCTTCCTTTTCATTCTTCTCATGCTCATTAAAAAACTGAAGGATATTGGGTATCCTTTTATCTCTTTTCTAGCTAATTAAAATTTAATGAAAAAGAGATTGTCAAGCTTACTTGTCTTCTATTTCATGATCATTAAAATATGAAGGAGATCAAAAAGAGAAAATAAGAAGGGTAATCACTTTTTTCATTTTATCATTCAAAATGGTAGCATCAATCAAGTCGCCCTTGAACATAGCACTTATTCGTGTCATTTCCTCACAACTGGGTTTTAGCTTTCCTTGGAGTCCTACCATATATGATTTTATTCACTCTTCTGGCTAGCTACTCTTCCAATCACTATGGATCATACTTTACTACCTATTATGTTTTTACATGGTATCATGTGGTTCTCATTAGCCAATTATTCCAATTCACTTTTTTTTCATGTAATTACATGTTCAAGGAAAGTCTCAATCTCAGTTAACCATCTATAGTCCCTATTGATTTTTTTTGTCAGTCATCCCTATGTCAATTGTACTTCATCACTTCATTCATTCAAATCATCTCTCATTCTATTCCATGTTCATTGATGGGGGATACGTTAAGGCCCTCCTTTGATGGATCTTCTCCTCACAACTTCATCTCGTTGTCCAAGAGCTTGATCTAGGAACTAGTAGTACCTTGGAGCTTGTATATAGTTATGAGTAAAAATAATAAAAATTATATAAATAATAATATTCATAAATAATGATTAAATTAAACAATAATTAGTTATTGAAGAGGCATATCATTAGGGACATGGTCGTTCATGAAGGGGCACCTTCCTAGGTATATAATCAGGTCCTCATTTGTAAACATAAAATCATATCTCATATCAATTCTTTTATACATTACTCAACATATATACTCTTGTCCTAAATGGATGACTTTATATTCCAATTATTTTGGATTAATTAACTAGTATATGAATTATGTTCATTACATTGGTATCAGAGTTGTTTGATCCTCTGGCCGCTCAACCATTGCACAAAGTCAGTCTGGTCAAGCTTTTGGCCATCGACTCTCTTTCAACTTTTTTTTTTCATTCGATTGAGACCTTTAGCCAAAAACGTTTTTGGGGATTTTTCATTTTTGTTGTGGGGCACTTCACCATTTAAAAAAAAATAAAAATAAAAATCTAAAAAAATTATATAAAAAATAGAGATTTAAAAAAATAAAAATAAAGATATAAATGAATCAAGGAAAAAAAGAAGCTAATGAGATGTAATTAAAAAAAGGTTTCAAAAAAATTATAAAAAGAAAGAAAGAAGAAATATTATAAAAAATTAAATTTGATATATATAAAATAAAAATAAAAACAAAAATAAAAAGGAAAAAGGAAAACAACTTGTGGTCATCAGTCACAACCATGGTCTCCCAGTGTTTCCGATGAGGAGCACCAATGTGGACTACCAATGCCACTTCCACCATTGACTATCTTATTTCTCTGTTGTCAGTCGCCGACCATCCCATGTCGTCCCTCGTTGAGCACCACACAACACATTTCACCAATGTCCCTAATTGTTCCCAAGCACATTGCAGTGGACCAATCATTGCAATATAGTCCAATGCCTCCTTCCATCGAAGTTACAATATGTGAAATCACAGTATTTGAATCAGTACAACAAGAAAAAAAATAACTTTAGGTGTGGTCAAACCACAAGGATCACATATCTTCCAAATCAATTCCAAAAATAAACAAGGAGGCTGCATGGCAGCTAGTCCTTGCCTTAAGCTGGAAGGGGGCCTTGAGCGTTGAACTAGTCACAACCTCGAAATAATCATAACATAAGTGCTAAAACAAGAGCTTGTTACAATTAATTAATGTCCTCCTTACTGTTGTGGGTGAATCTGTAGGTAAGACTTCCAATCCACATTTATGAAGAAACACTTCAGAATATGTGGGTATTTTCCTTTTATCATATCTGAAGGAGCAATTGCAGTCCTTCGCTGGCAATGTCAATTGATCAAAATACCAAGATATTGTGTAAGTGTCCACTTCATAAGAAAAGAAGAAGATCGGCAGATGAAAACAAAGGAGTTCAATCAATTTGACCTGGTATGCTTCAAGAGAGGTTGCCCTGGGAAAGTTTCTTACCTATTGATTTGTATTGCAACTTCAAACTCTTGGTATGAAGATGAAGATCCATGGAAACAAATTTCAATGACTTCAAGTTCATGCTGTAGGTTCTAGCTAAGATTGTACTTAAGTAGACACAGGCAGATTGGCTACAAAACAGCTTCCTGATAACAACGTTGAAAGAGTCCAAGCCAAAGTTTTGAATATGCTTGTCATATAACTGGAAAATCTAGGATGTTTATTGATCCATTCATATGTTGCGAATTTAGTTAAACATCTTGGCAACACGGGTCATTAAAATTGCCATCCAAAGACATTGAATGTACATGCTATAAACTCCAAGCAAAATCCTGATAGCTACAATGACCAATTGAAAAACAGTACCCACAGAAATAGTCTTCAAATCTTTAGCAAATGGATTAACTTAAGCTCCACTTCCTGTTGTCCAATCAGAAACAATAGCATATTACTACTTGAATTTATCATTCTTAGAATGTGGTTATGGTATGTTTTATTCCAAAAACAATTATGGCATGCTTTGAAATCAATATTTCAACTATTCCATTAACCTTCCTATTTTAAATTCAGAGAAAATGTTTGAAGTTTAATCGTGGAAGTTTTTGCTAATAAACATGTTAGAAATGTTATCGAAGACAAAGGGTTAGAAGTTGTTGCTAATACTTACAAAAGCTGAAAAGACTTGTGGAACGAGGAGCAAATGACCCAACTTTGGAGGACGAACAAGGTTGGATTTCCTACACAGGGCTTTCCTTGGTAGCTCAAGACTACCCCCTTCTTGAGTACATTTTCGTCTATGTTTCAGACATATGCAACTCAACCTTGGACACTTTTGGTCAATGTTGCAAAAATCTCAAGGATTTCCAGTTGGTCTTGTTAGATAAAGAAGAGCACATCACTGATTTACCGCTGAACAATGGAGTCAGGGCTTTACTTTTCTTTTCATTTGGGCAATTACACCAGCATCTGCAAGCAGCATCTCTAAAGAAAAAAAAGCACACTGTAGCAACATATGTAATATTTAGAGAAGGTGAGGGTAGTGTGTCCGTTGTGGTGTGCCAATATTTACAGTTAGTTTGTTCATCATTAGTACCACTCCTTCATGGATTTATATCACGAATCAGTATCTTGAATAAATCTATTGTGGGACTCCAGAAAAAAGGAGCACAAGAATGGCACAAAGAGAAATTAAAATCACCCTAGCAATATCAACATTTTTTGACATGAATTTTACCGCAATATAAACATTTATCATCACATTTTTGGTGTTATTAATGGGAGGTTAATCCTAGTTGCAATTCCAATATCTGTCAACTAGAATAATCACTAAAGTAGTGCTTACACACCACTCCACCATAGCATTGTTGTTTTAATAATAATGTATAAATGAAGAATTAAACAAAATTAACTTTCCTGCTACCTCTTTTTCATGATTTTTGCTTATGGTTGTAGAATCCCAAAGATCTTGACACAAATAAAGTAGACTCCTGCTGGCAGAAGAAACCATGTGGTCAGAGAAAGAAAATGAAACGTGGCATGCTCATAGAAAATGAAACATGTCTTCATGTGTATGAGGAAAATGAAACATGTCGAATGAAAATGAAAATTGTCTTCATCTCTCTAAAGAAGATGACCACGTGGTAAGAGAAAATAAAAACCGTAAAAACACCAGCTTATGTAAATTGCAACACCAACGGTTGTTTCAACTTGCCTACGCTGGCATTTTTTCATCTAGATATTTAGGATCTACGCTTGAAATTCGATCATGGCATTTTTATGTCTCGATATTTAGGATCTGCGCTTGGAATTTGACCATAGCATTTTTGCCTATGGATATTTAGGATTTGCACTTGGAATTCGATTAGGGACTGGGAATAGGACCAAAAAAGACCGGATTTGCCACCTTTTTTTATGACACTCCTCCTCTTGCATAAGGTTTTGCAAGCTGGCTGGTTATTACCTTGCTTTCAAAAACACTCCTCATCTAGACAACCACCCTTGCAACCGTAGTAAAGGCAACAACAAAGACAGCCTCACCAGCAACAAAGACAGACAAAAAAAGCAGCGTCAGAGGCCTGCACAACAAGAACCCCCGAGGAATCATGGCCAGCAGAGGCAAGCTCACTGAGGCCACTCGACTGAAGGGAGAGGTGGTTTGGTAGTTTCTTTTATTTTTTAAATGCATCCCAGTGTGTAAAGTTCAATTAACACATACTTACAATGAGATTGTAGTTCAAATTCAATTGTTGAATTTGAGTGTATTAATCTAAAATGCACATACTTACAGTGAGATATCGGTTCAAATTTAATTTTTGAATTTAAGCGTATTAATCTAAAACACCGAGATAGTTTTGAAACGGGATGATATTTAGGCTTCTGCTCTGGGGCCTTAAGTTCTGGGGATGAGTCATTCGTTAATGCGCTCTTCCATTTCTCACTAGACCTGGCTATAAACTTTGGGTACTGTGCCAAAGCTGTGAGTGTATGCTTATGTTTTAAAGGACTTTTGAGGATTAACAAATTGAATTGTATGTTTTCGTGCATGATTTCGGTGATGCGGGAAGAGTTGTCAACTACAACGAAAAAACCACTATCTGAGACCTAAAATAAAACATGCGAAATTTAGTCTCAAACACTTCACCAAATCATCGGAAACGATAAATCGTTATATGAATTGTTCTTGTTCTTAAGTAGAGAGGGTAATTTGAATATTTGCATATGAATCACATAAACTAGAAAAATTATTGTTTTATTCTCTGCTATTCAAAGTATCAAAGTCTAATAGGATAAAAAAAAACATAACAAGAATACAACATACTTTGGTTCCCTCTAAGTCTTCCTTTTGCTCGCTTAATTGCTTATATTTGTTTCATTTTTTCTCATTTGAATGGGGCTATACGCCTTGATTTTGTGTTGACTCATACAAAATAGGCACCACTCCATATAAGGGTGTACAGAACAGTCGCCACTCCATATCCGGGTGCTCTGCAAATAGCTCCATATCCGGGTGCTCTGCCAACAACACCATAGCTCTTAGACAGAGTCCATGTGCTGGTCCGTAACTATAGTTCCTAAAAAACACAAAGCAAAACGAAATTATGCAAAGGAAGAGGTCAGCTCGTTCTATGTCTTTGTATTGCATTAATACTTTCTATGTCTTTGTATTGCATCTTTGAGTCCATGTGCTAGTCCGTAACTGTAGTTCCTGAAAAACACAAAGCAAAATGAAATTATGTAGAGGAAGAGGTCAACTCGTTTTGTGTCTTTGTATTGCGTTAATACTTTTTGTGTCTTTATATTGTGTCTTTGTATTGGAGATGCTTTTTTCATCTTAACAGATGATTTGCTTTGCTTTCATTTTAAGGTAGGCAAGTAAAGTTGGTTGATCATGCAAACTACAAATTTGACATGGAATATGCTTATGAGGGGTTTTACAGGAGAAAAAATAACAGATACAAAGCAGTGGTAGAAAGTTCTCCATAAGAGGACGAAATCTCAAGCATTAAAGTGACCCACAGTTATCTCCATATGTAGAGGGTAAGGGAGTATATAATGAATAGAATAACGCAAAAACAGGCAAAATATTAAAATTTCTAAGCGCTGAGTTGGGGGCTTCTCTAGTGCCAATGGCTCAGTTGAGAGATCTAATTGTTGTGTGCTATTCCAGAATTTCCTTGCACAGAGAAAGGATGTTGATTTCTTCAGAATTATGTTGATTCTTTGAGGCTGTGTTTATCCTACGCAGAGGGAGCTGAAATCTTTCATTTTTCCAGCATGTTGTATCTATCATCTCCCACCTCCATCAGCGTGCAGAATGAATCTCCCCGCCTCCCTCCGCAAAAGACATCTCCTGCCTCCATCAGCATGCAGACACCTTCTCACATGCACAATGCCATCTGTGACATCTATCTTTGTTCTACGCCATCACATGCACAATTCCATCTGTGCCATTTGTCTTTGTTCTACGCCATCACATGCACAATGCCATTTGTCTCTCTTCTATGCCATCATCTGTCCCTATTCTATGCCATCATCTGTCTATGTTCTAGTTCTATAGTCATATTCCAATATTATAATATAGCATTTAATATCTTTGAACTAATGCTAGCAATAGTTTCCCTGTAGAAAATGTTAACTAAATAAATGGAATATAGTATGAAGAATGGGAAAAATAACATGGTATAGCCTCTTCCCCTCGGGAAGAGGCAAAATAAGATGGTGAAAAGAAATGAGCCTGAAAACTTTGCTTTATAAGCCAGCTTGACTAATAACAAGCGATAACAAGCAGGTGAATTAATGGTTTAACATCGCCAACCAATTACTATAGTCCCATGCCATTGCCAGATGGCAGGGACTAAAAAAGACCACAATCGCATTTGTATGCAGTGTCGTTTGACATTTGGAAGTCATTCCTGTGTGGTATTGATTGACATTTGGATGTTGTCCGCATTTTCTATTTTGAAGTCAAATTATATAAGGTTATAGTAACTTATAATAAAGTTAAGATTATATATATTTTAAAATAAGACTAATTAATATATATATATATATATATATATATATTACTTTGAAAAAAAAAAGGGAGAGAGAATATTCTTATTGTTCACTTTTACTATAATTTGAAAGCATATATAAAGAGAAAAATTCAAATATATATAAGTGGAATTATTAAAGGAATTCATAAAAGTGTTCAAGGTTCATTAAAATGGGACTTCATTATATTTTGAAGAAGTGGGTCTTATAGGAAGAATATAAAATCCTCAGTCAAAGTGTACGAAATTGTTGTGGAATACAAAATGGAGTTAATCACTAGAGACAAAAAACATATCATAATCCATAAATAGAAGAGAAGGGAACATTTCTAGAAACTTTAGATAACTATGCTTCAGTGCTATTTAAAATTAAAGGGACTCTTTTAGGGGAAAATGTTATTATTTCTATCTCGCTTGTTGAAGATATAAAATCATATAATCCCTAAAATTGCTAACCAATTGGTGATTCCTGAGTCAAATATAATCGAAAATTAGATCTCTGGAACATAAAACAATATGACATAAATGATTTACAGTGAAACATTGGGGACTATACATTTATCTCACAATCATATGTACAATCCATATGAAGTGATTAGGGTGACACAAATTTTGGTTCACCTTGGATGGAAACACTAGGGTCTTTCATTCTAGATACAAAAAAAGACGTTGTTGACATTTTCATACAAAAAGAAAAAACATAACACTACAGGATGTTACATTGAAGCCATATTTAGTAACACCAGAAGACATAAAATATATTTCAAAAATAATTGTTCAAGAAAACCAAAACGTAATGCAAAATATGTAGAAGGAAGTTGAAAATATTATCATAGACAAAAATGAAGAAGTTACTCACCTCGAGGACCACAACGAGAAATTACTCACCCAAATTAAGAAACTTGAAATTGATAAGAAATCATTGAAAAATAAACAAGAATATCTTATTATGAAAGAAGCATCGAAGTGTTCAGATGTAACAATCCAAGTTGAAGAAAAAGGAATGAATAGTGATCTAATCAATACCACAATTCAAGGTGATGAAAAACCAATGGAAGTAAAAACATATTCAGATGTTGCAATTCAAATGCCAGATATTTCAAGTGAAGATCCAAAAATTAACCAAGTGATTTCCATACCTAAAGGAAATTAGATACTTCAAGTAAATCAAGAAATCGACACAAACAATATATGGGGAAATCAAATCACAAGAAATCCTTATCTACACCCAAATCACAAGAGAATACATCTAAATCAATTTGCATATCTATATCACTTAGAATAGAAACAACAAAATGATGTTCCAAAGAATAATTATGTTCACACAATCCATTCTTACAATAACAATTTATCCCAACTATCAAATAATTACAAAGTTTCATAGAAGATTGATTTAGTATGGTTAGATCCTTTCTCAATTCAAAAATTTTATTTATCACTTAGAGGATCATATCATCTTGTATCATCAAATATGACAATTCAAAGAACTCCAAAAGATATGAATAGATTACAAGACAAACAAAATAAATGACACATCTTATTAATAATAAATCTTTGTGGACAAATCTTTTTGAAGAGGAAGACAATGTTATGAATACAAAAAATATAAAAATAATAAAAAATAATATTAATCATAAATAATGATTAAATTAAAACAATAATTAGTTATTAAAATGGCATGTTCATTAGGGGCAATGCCAATCATGAATGGGCACATGTCTAAGTATATATAAGTAGGTCCTCATTTGTAATACATATCATCACATTCTCATATAAATTATTTTATACTCTCTCTCTCTCTCTCTCTCTCTCTCTCTCTCTCTCTCTCTCTCTCTCTCTCTCTCTATATATATATATATATATATATATATATATATATATATATATATATATATATATATATATATAATGATAATGACATGATGTGTATGGTCGCTATGATGTAGTGCGCAATAAAAAGACATAATTTCCTAAGTTTCTTTGCATAAGGAGCGACCAAGGTCAAAGTTTCTAGATTTTTTCATTCCCAAGGAGGTCAACTTGACGTACTTGTGTATGAATTAGCTAGGACTCAATTATTGTAAATAATTCCTAACTTCTTAAGCCCATAGGTGTCCACATACATTCTCCTAGAGGATAGAATGGCCTTATATAATCTAAATTGATCAAGAGGATATGAGTTAGACAAAGAGTTCAAACAAGAGAGAGCTTAATTATACTTCCATATTGTCCAAGATTAGCCTAGTCTTACTAGATTTAGGAAGTGGCTAGGTCGAGGACTGAGGAGGAGCGGAAACGAGTTGAAGTAGCGACGATGTATTTGTTCATTATGGTATAATATGATCAGTTGATGCCTTTCCCCATTATATCATTATCTCTTTGTTGGTTTTATATAAATTCATTTGATTGTGATTATGCACTAACGCTAATGGGTATTGCAGAGTGTTGGATTTGGCAATTTGTTGTCTGTGCAGATAATTAGTGTGGGAAAGCAAGGAGTAAATATCATTGGTGTTATTTCAAGCTAATTGCAACAAAAAATGGCTTCTCTCGATAGAAGTTGTGTCTTAGTCCTTCCCTCCATCGTTTCATTAATTACATGCATATGTAAGATTTTCTTGAGTATTATCATTATTGTATGGACAAGCCTTGGGAAATCTTGTTGAAATAAAGTAGTCTACTACTTTAGGTGAAATATCTTTCCAAACAAAAGGAATATCCAATTCGCAAAGGATTTACTGAAATGGGTTAGCTAAAGTGTCTACCATATCTAGGCATGCAACAAAGGAGGATCCAAGTAGAAAAATAATGACCCCATTGGGTTATGTAGTCTACCATATCCAAGCATGTATCCAAGGAGGAAGAATACCAAACTCTTATTTATGAAATCGTACCATAGCACCAGGAATCAAATGAGAGACCATAATCACTCATTAGATTATAGTAAGAAAAATGAATGTCAAGATCCCATTTCAAGTGGACCATTCCTACAATAGATATGAGTACATTGGTGTCATCGTATGGTAGGTTAGGCATGGCCAAGACATAGTGAATACCCTATACACAATTATATCTATGTGGATATGTGTATGATTAATACAAAGTGTAAATATTGATGCTATCAAGATTTTTCCAATACAAGGGACTTTGTAGCG
Source organism: Pinus taeda (assembly GCA_000404065.3). Lineage (NCBI taxonomy): Eukaryota > Viridiplantae > Streptophyta > Pinopsida > Pinales > Pinaceae > Pinus > Pinus taeda. The sequence continues at coordinate 4,661 of APFE030217335.1, read as the reverse complement.
AAACTTTATGCCCTAACCCTTATTAATTATCATAGATTATCAAACTTTGGGTACGTAAAGGGCCTAGATTATCTATGTTGCATGAATATGGAAATGAAGCCTCAATAATAGGTCATGAAAATATAGTCACTTAAGGCTCATTCTAATATACTTCCAATAATGTTTATTCTAATGTACATCCAACAAACATATTAATCATACCTACAGTTCTCCTTTTTCTTTTATTAATGAAATTTTTGTTATGCTATGGATACACAAATAATATATATCAAGGATATTAGTCATGATGGTGGTTTTATATATATGGATTTGGGTTTAAATTTTGAAATTTGAACACTTATCTTAATCTCTCATTAATTATAAATATTTTAAAATGAATTATAAATTATAAATGTTTTAGAATGAAATACAAAGTTGAATAAAGTCTAGTAAAAATATGTGATAATATTAATCAACATTGTAAATGTAATTGTTATATTATCACTCTTAGACATGCAAATGAAACACATAAACACTTCAAAATCAAAATTTTATAATGAAAATTTTATCCATATATTTTTGGCATAAAAGGTTAGCCTCATCCACTTGTGTTACCATCATCATCAATATCAACATATACAATCTATGCTACCCATGTCACCACAATTTTGGCATAGGAAATTAGCCTCATCCACTTATATTAAGAGCACCATACATATCAACATATTCAATTTATGGTACCACATCACCACATTATTAAATTTATTAAATAACATGGTAGTTAACATTATATATTATATAATTATTCATATTACTAAAATCATTTAGAAAAAATTATCTTGAAATAAAATATTATGATTTAAATAAATTCTAATGAAGCAAGTCCACCTGATATTAAATATCCTATACTAAATAATTATTAATTTAAGACTTTCAACCCCCAATATTTATAATAAGTATTAAATATCATATAATAAATTAATTATTAGTTTAATTACTCCAATAGGTATTTGATGAGCGCAAGTATTGCAGCAAAGATGTTGCAACTCCTGGGCTACCAGTTTCACTTATTAACCCGGGGTTCGTACAAACTTGGAGGTTGTTAGTGTCAGTCTTTGCAGCCTTCCACCAGTGATCAAACATGCTCTTACAAAGTGATTTTAAGGTGTCAAGGTCAAATTTTGTCATTTCAGTGAGTCTTTAAGCAAAATTTGGTCACTAGGCATTAGGTCTAGGTTTTGATTTTACCCTTGTCGAAGTTGTCCAAATGACGTTCCATGTTACCATGCAACTGAGTGTTACCATCATTCAAAGGGTTTTCATCATCGTTTCAAGTTCTCCGCGTGGTTCATTTATACACCTTGTTCATGCTTCAGTTGCACCTAGGCAAGGTTCATTTCCCTCTCCTAGGGTTTTGAAGCTAATTTCTCTTGGATGGTCAAATCATCGGAAAAACTTGTATCCTAATGTTCATACACCTTCCCCTATCCATAATGCACCTTATTAAACACTTCCTATCACTAAAATCCCCCAAATTCCTCATTTTCGCACAAACCCTAATTTCTTGCTACAAGTTGGCAATTTCCTAGGCTAGGCCTATGTTTTTCCTTTTTGGACCCCTTCCCCTCACTCAATTTCTGAGATTCCACTTTCCCCTACTATCTAATATCCCTCCCCACTTCCCAAAATTTTCTCAAGAATTTGGAAGCCCCCTATCCCCTTCATTTTGCTTCATTTCGACAAATCCCTTGTCCCACACATCGAGATAAGTTACACTCAAATGATTTTTCTGAGCAATAAAAAATGAATTTGGGAAAATTGAGAGAGTTTTTTGTCCACAACAGAACAAGGAAGAAAAACCTCCTTCACTCTTTACATAGGTGTCATATTTTTAGAGAAATGTCAAAAATACAATCGCCTTGGGAGAATTGATACACCTCTGAAGTGACCTTGCGAAAATCAAGTTTTCTCCTAGCTTTGTTGGCCAAAATTACTTTCTTGATGATTCAAATGATAAAGAGACACAAATAGATTTCCAATGAGCTATCATGAGCTCATTTTGGAGTTGAGGAACACCTTCCAAAGTTGAGTGCAACAGTATTCTGCCTTGAGGCAGCCTCATTTGGCACATTTTGAGCAGTCCTGGAAGATTTGATTTTTGACAGGGAAAATGAACTAAAAATTTAAAATTTCTAGTTGGGTTGGAAATTATACTCAATGACCTTTCCAACGAGATATCCTGCACCCACTTTGGACATTGGGAAGGCCTCCAAAAGGCTCCTGAAAAAAGGTGCGGCGCACAGAGGGAGATTTTCTAGTGTAAATTTACACTAGCACGGCGCACATGGGAGGCGCAACGCACAGGGCTAAAAGGCCTGAATTTGACTAAAATCTTCCTCCATAACTGCAAATTCTTCATTCCACAAGGTTTCCACAAGCAAACAAGTTCATTGTGCAAATCAAGGTCATAAAGAAACGTTGCAAAGTGATTAGGAGAGCAAAGTGTGCATCGTGCGTGTTTGAGTGAGTTGGAGGCAGTTCCAGGGAGCGCGGCACACATACTCAGGGGCGTGGTGCACACAGAGGGCACGGCGCACATAGATCCTACCCACAATTCAAACTTTAGACAGGCACGGTGCATACCCAGGGCGCGACGCACACAGACAAAGGGCCGAAACAAGTGCCCAATCACTTCCAAATTTTGGTGAGGCCTATCAAATTGAGAGGTAGGCCTTATAACATCACTTTTTCATCAAATTTTATCAGTGATATGATGGTTTATAGAGATGTTTGAATGAAACCAAATGCATAAAATCAACCATAAGAAATCACCAAGAACCATGATGGCTAGGGTTGCTAAAGTGTGTTGTAGTGCCAAGGTTCCATTCCACCCATCATTTTCCCCTCACCTACCATTTTTCCTATCCTCCCTTTCTCATTTTTCCTAATATCCCTACCCTAAATTACTACCAAAACCTCTCCCCTATCCCTCCACTATTTGGTAAACATGACACCCCAAACCCTACCTTGTTAAAACCCCAAACTCCTCCCATATCCCTAAACAAATTTCTCCCTATAACCCCTATTCCCATTACATTACTCCTTCCTAACACTCCCAGTTTCATTGTTCCCCATGGTGACAGATATCACAAAGGCACCCAGCCTCACACCATCATCAAAGAGCAACCTAGGTACAATATACACAAAATTCATGGCTTCACAACATTCATCGGAGTATGAGATGGAGACACACAGTGATGGGCAAAAGTGAACAATGACAAGTACATGCTCAGGCACATGAAAAACCATTATTGGGCACGCAATCATGTTTGTAAGGCACAAATAAGGAATTTAAAGGCAAAATTGAGCAAAGCAACAAAAGAGGCAAAAGAGGCAAAAGAGCAATATCGGCTTCAAATCTTGGCTGAAGCTTTTGTGGCCCAGCATAGTGCCTCTTAGAGAACATCCAACCCAAATTTCAAGAAATTTGGGACAATTTTGGTCACATGGAAATTTTTTGGCACAAACACAGGTTTTTTCTCTATATGCGCTTCGCCACTGGCGCGACGCATAGGATTGGGAGCTCCAAATGAGAAATGGTTTGCATTTTTGGGTTCATCATGCAAAATCACGACTACTAGCACTCGAGCAAGAAACTTGGGCATGATTTGAGTCTCCAAGAGGTCAAAAACACCCAAAAAATGGCCTCACTGCCCCTATTTTGACACACAAGAAGCAGTCTTGGGAGAATGAAGATCCAGAGGGGCCAATGAGCTCCAAATTCAAAAATTCCACTTGGGTTGGAAAGTAGACAGGACAGGCTTTCCAGCGAGCACACTTGGGCACATTTTGGACTGCTAAAAGTGCCTCCAAACTGGCCTCAAAGTGGCACGCCGCATACAGAAAAGGGCGCGGCGCATATAGGAAAAAAGGCCCAAAATGCCTCTGTTTCGCGAAATTTCGCTTCCTAACTTTTCATAAGTGGGCCCCCTCATATACACTTCATTTTTTTGGCACCAAAGTCAGATTTTAAAGAATTTTCACTCCAGATGGGCATCTATCCAAGTGGCAAAGGAAGGCAAAGGGTCACCCAAGCCATTTGTCATGTTTGTGGCACTGCACCTATAGCTGATGTTTGGCTGTCTACCTTCATTTTGTAATGATTCGAGTAACTCCCCAACCCTTGGGCGTTCTATCTCTTCATGGCACATTCTATATATTGTATGCAAACCATTTTCAAAGGGTTGGTTGGCTTGTAACTTCTGGGAGACTGTGGGAAAGAAACTTTGTTTCTGCATTGTATATTTTTTACAGAGGATTAATGAAAGGTAGTGGCTCTATTTCATGAGATTAATGTGTTTGTGAGTGTATAAAATGTGTCTCTTATGTTTCATATGTATCTTGTTATGTTTCATAGCTCATTTCAGATTCATTTCCATTGAAATTTTCTAAGTTAGCTAAGGTAGAATTCAATTTTATTGCTCTGCCTGTGGGAAAATTCATGTTCAGTGTTCATTCTTCTGTTGAAAAGGATTCATGTTTTCCATGCCCTTTTCACCCTCCTAATCAATCTCTCCATTCCGCACTATCTTAAAACTAAATTGCTAGGCTTTCCGCCTACCTTGCCTCATGAAATAATCTGTGCCTTTGTATTAAGTTCTCTGTTCATTGAGGTCCAGTGG
>APFE030217324.1:0-21587 GCA_000404065.3 Pinus taeda | reverse complement strand
AACAACCTGTAAAATTATTGCATGCATTTAGACATTAGAATATTTGTAAATTATGCTTTCATACAAGGCAAAAATACTTCTGCTTTATTACAGGAAATTATCAACATGTATGTTATAGGAAATTGAATTGCATTACTTCGTAGTCTCTCATTGCAAATTACTTCGTAGTCTCTCAATTTCTTGCTTGTTCATCAGTTTAGCAACCTTTATATGGATATCTGCTAATGGGCTTCAAGTAGGATTCTATGATAGAAGTTGTAGTGCAGTCGAAGGCATTATTCAGCAAACAATTTCTGAGGCTTTTGCTCAGAATTCCGTTATAGCAAGTTGGGCTTATAAGGATGCATTTCCATGACTGCTTCCTTAATGTAAGGATAGGAACTAGCTAAGGCATAAGCAAGTGAAATGTGCACATATATTTTGTTTCAAATGTCATTTTCCATTTTTTTTTTTTTTTTGGCATTGCCAAAAATGTCTCAGTACTGCAACTTCTCCATTGCAATCCATTACCACCATTCTAGTCATAGTAATTAGTTTAGAAACTCAAACAAAATAGGGTCATATGCTCCAGAAGAGTGATATGCCTGTCATAATCATAGTAAGGCTAGGCATAAATTCTATGTTGGGAACAACTTGCAACGGTGATCAGCCTTGGAATGGACTTATCAGTCATAAAACGTTTTAGAAAATTGAACTGAAAAAATTAGGTATGTTGAAGGCATTCATTTTATTTTATTTTAAGGAATGGTTTTAACTTTTCTAAATAGTTGTATTTAGAACCTACTTTTTATTCAATCGTTGTTTGTGAAACCATCCAGCTATCCTTTTAGCAGTTATGGCCAGACAGATCATGTAAGAACTCTGATAAATGAAAACAATGAAAACAAAATTGTAAGAAGAATGAGTTTCAATGGCTGTTTGTGAAACCATCCAGCTATCCTTTTAGCAGTTATGCCCAAACAGATCATGTAAGAAATCTGATAAATGAAAACAATGAAAACAGAACTGTAAGAAGAATGAGTTGTAATTGATATAACTAACCTAGATATATTGGCAACTATTTTGTGATGTTGTCTTCAAGTTTGCTGAATAGTTTGAAAGCATAAGATGCAACTTCAACAGTGGGTGGACTTCTTTTATAGTTTTTGGCACTTGAATTTAATTGGTGGACATGGATGCACATGGATTGTAATGGCTTCATTTTGAATGTGTGGTCTGGATTTAATTTGATGTGATCTAATGGTTGGGAATTGGTTATTTGTTGATCCATGTGCTTTGATCTATTTTAATGAGAAATAGAGTGAGTTGGGTGTCATTTATTGCAGTTATCGGGTCTGGGTGTCATTTATTGAACAAAGTGGGTTTAAATGTTATTGGGTTGGGTGTCATTTATTGAACATAGGGTGTTTAGTTGTTGAACAACACAACAGTTATGGCTGACATACATTCCCTTTTATTATGTGCGGGTATGGATATTTATTTGGGATGCAAAGCTGCAGTTCTGATGAGTGGGGGTTGAAGTGACTGCTACTTTGTACTTCTGGAATAGACCATTTTGGAATCCTTTATGGTTTTAGCTATTTTCTAGTTGGGTCAATATGGTTTGCAGTCTTAAGTAGTAAGATACTATTTATGGACAGTTGTGGGCCGAGTCAATGTGCGGGGAAATTTTGGACATAAATTGATACTTATTTATACTTAATGTTATTTATTTTTGTTTAAATATTGGTTTCAAAAGTCTCAATTTATGGTGGTTTGGTGGGACTAGTACTATATCTATTACTGGTCCCTGCACAACATTAGGTATCTCTCCCCTAATGTTTTTCTAATTTATATATCATGTCAGTATCACGTTATATTACACTTCCTATGTATCATTCATGGTTCTATTCTTAGGTACATATACATGTCAAATACTCAACGTTCATTACTTTATATTTAAGAGAATCTTACGATATATATCTAATCTATATATTTTTTTTATTGTTCTATGGCACATATTATTTTTTTAATTTATGTCATGTTAGTGTGTTGACATATATAATTAATTATAGGTTAACAAGAGAAACAATCTAGTCTAGTTCAAGGTTTTTTAAATCTAACCCAAATTATTTGGTACGGTTGTTCCTGATGAGTAGCCAAAGAATTCCTCCCCCCCCAGAAAAAAGAAAGCGTTAAAAGATCTTCTAAGGGTCTTATATTAATATTACAACCTATAAGAAATACTATTATATATAATTATACAGATTATAGAATCACCAAGTAGATCTTAATCGGTTAGGAGTGATATTTAATATAAGGTATAAGAGAATTTAGGAAGAAGTTTAAATTCCAAGTGAGAAACTAGAATAATTTCAAAGCTATAAAACAAAAACAATTTCAAATGTGAACAGAAAATAAGAGGCAACAAGGTAGATAATTGCTAACTTGTCGATTCTCTAAACAATAAGTTTCAAATTATTTTAATCAATTCACACTAAAAATTACAAATAAAACAAATAAAAATAACTTATTTTGGTAAAAAGATAAAACAAATTAAATGATTGAATTCACTTTTGCATTAATAGAATGATCATTCATTAAATGTTGTTAGAAATTAGAGAGCCAGAGCGATTAAACACACAACACCAAACATTGTGATATTTTTATTGATCATAACAGTTACACATATATAGGACAAAAATCTTTGACTTCCACGCATCTAGATCATGACTACAACTCATACATAGGAAACAACAACTTCTAAATTGACTCCTCGTGAGTCATAATGACAACTACACATGACATGGAAGCATTACTTCCAACACCCTCCCTTAATGCTTACATGCAAACATGAAAAAAAAATATTACAACAAGAAGGATAATCTATGTTTGACTAGTCTTCATCAACACTCACATCCACTATGGAATCTTGCAAACACCGCTCTTTCACCATTACATCTTTGAGTTGTCACTTGACCTCCATTTAAAAGGTAATTGCCTCTTACCATCGTTGATGAACTTTGCAAGATCAACAATATTGACACCTCAACTCATCGGGGCTTCTGCTATAAGAGTCGTCAAGTAATGAACCATCCTATGGACTAACCAACATATGTCAGATATTTCGCTTTCAGCTATCCGTTAGTTGCTAGGATGGAGTATGGATATTGAATGTGTTCAAAAGTTGATGAAACAACTTCACCTTGCTAACACACAAGAATTGATGTTTCGAACACCGAAGCTTCTAGTTTAAGAACCACCAACCCTTTTTATAACCAATAAAAACACAAACACCAACCACCAAAACATATAGAGACAAAATCAATGACTACTCTTTATTGATCTATGTAGATCAGATCAAATATAATAATAATAACTTTGCATATTGGTATTTGCCATCAGATCTGCAGTGTTTGGATCTTGATCTCTGGATAAACAATACCACATTATTCTATTAGTTCAGATCTAGAATGAGAAATGTCAACGTTCCACCTACATGTCGTAGTTGTACATCTTACACCATCTGATAATCTTGAGAACCACCATTTAAAACATGTAAACATTGCTCTAAATTGTAGATCCACACTAGATCAAACCAAATCGATGTTGATCCGACTTCTTCACAAGAAGATCTCCTCTTCTTTTACAAAGACTTGTCCATAATGGAACTTCACACAACAACAACAACAACACTGGGTATTCACAATTCTCATTTGCATGCAACTATCCACAATCTACACACAAATCAAATATTCACACAAATAATAAATCAAACTCTATATTAAACTAATCTGCGTATAAAGGAGTATCATGGCTAAAATTGCATGATCTCAGCCCCTCTCATGAGAGACTCAGGGTTGAGCCAGCTTTGATACCATGTTAGAAATTACAGAGCGAGAGAGTGATTAAACACACTACACCAAACGCACTGTGATATTTTTCTTGATCACAACAATTACACATATATAGGACATAAAAATTTGACTTCCACGCATCTAAATGATGACTACAACTCATACATAGGAAACAACAGCTTCTATAATCACTCCTCTTGAGTCATCATGACAACTACACATGACATGGAAGCATTACTTCCAACACTGTGAACCAGAGACATCTAATTCATAGAAATAAAATACTACGACATAAGATCCAAAAAGCAAAACAATCACAATGTTAATTCTATTCTCATCAGAAATGTATATGTGACAATTTTAACTTATAAAAGTCATTTTGTGAATTATAATGTACATATTACAAAGACTTAAACTAACTCAAGTAAGAAACAACCTCAGGAACTAATATAATCTATATTCTAGCAAAGAGAATTAACAAAGATAAGAAAGATGAATTAAAATCCAATCATTAATCCATGATACACAGTTTAGGAATATAATAGTAATATAAAATCCATTAGACTCTTGAAACACAGTCAAAGAATTATCAGATGAATAATATATGACAATGGACATTTAAAAAGATAAACAACTATGGTTTTGCATTAAAGACATTCAAACACAAAACTTATAGAAGTATGGTTAAGCACAACATTTCATTGGCTTCATTCATGAAAGTTTCATCCTTTATGTCCCCTCTTTCACTTGTCTTTCATACTCTATTTATACTTTATAGAGTTATGATAATACAAATCATACTAAATAACTAATGTGTAAAACATTAGAGACAAAGTTTCCCCAAAATTAGGAAGGTATTGTTTACCCAATAAATTTGATCTTATAAATCGTATCAAAGTTTCTTCAAATTAAACAAATTCTAACAATTGAATGTAACAAAAGAGTTTGTCACATCAAGACATACTAATTGCATGGATTGGATTTGGCATATTTGGAAACCATAGCTCAACTGCATATCTATTAATGGACACTTGTAAAATATAAAACAAATTAAATTAATAACTTATATCTTTTAAAAGAGTGGCTACAGAATCTTTGATTCTATAGCTATTGTAAATTAAACAAATAAAAAAAAAAATCAAATACGTACTCCTACTTCAAAAAAGATATCAAAACTTCAAACAAACTTAAAAGAAAATAAACTAGACATTAATTATTTGGCATTGACAAGATTCTACAAATTTGAAGTAATAATGACATTGAATCCAAAGGGTTTAATAATCACTTGTTTTTCAGCCAACTGGAGCTTTTTGTTCAATTTTGTGACTTGCTTCTCCTGTTCTTCAACCATGGATTGTTTTTGGATCTTCAATCGTTGATTTTCAAGTTGTAACTCAACAATTTTATACTTGAGGACTCATACTAAAACATTATACTTTTCCATTGAAAACCAACTCATCAAGAATCTATCTAAATATTGTTCATGTTCATAGCCATTTGAGGAAGAAACACGACATATGAAATCATCCTTAAACCTAGTCTTGATATCAACAAACTAGTTGAAATCAGAGTCACAACCAAAATCCCCACCAGATTTAGACTTAGGATTTTTCTCTTCAAGTTTGGTTTCTTCTACAATAACAACTTCAATAGGAACTACAAAACTCGAAACCATTTTGGATTTATTCATGTTAGCTCGAGCTAATTTTCGTGCCAATCGCTTACTTTTAGATCGATTTTGTTTGCTTAGATTTTCCTCATGATCTATTATTTCAACTGCAAGGTTATGTGGAGGGATTTTGTTGACACGATAGATTGCTAATTTCAGTTTGGGATTACATTTTCCAGGTGATACAAGTTTGGAACCTTCACCCCAAAGACCAATTTTAAATATTTTGGTTGTATTGTGAGTAATGTGAGAGAAGGTTGGGTCCACAAACTCATTGACATCAGTTGTTCTATTCATTAGGTTGAACTCAGATTGTTCATCAATGGTTTTTGGTGTCAAGTTCTGATAGATTGATGATGCCTTGATATTGGAAACATTTACATAAATAACCCCCAAAGTATCATCAACCTTTCGAGGAATTCATTTTTCGTTCTTGGCTTGAACCAAAATTTTTATCAAAATTATTATAGTGGAGAAAACCATCCCAAGAGTCTCCTAATTGTGACAACCTAAATTCAACTACGATTTAGATTAAACCATAATGGAACAAACTTCTATCGGGATTTTTAAACCCTCGTTCATAAAACTTTGACATTTTGGTAAGACTCTTGTATAGATAATAGGGGAGATTGAGTTTTGACTGAGGAAAACCAAAAGTAAACAAAAATGATAATAAAAAACCAGACCGTAATAGCCTTCATAGGTTATGTAATGCCTAACAATTACAACCATATCACATCATTTATCCTTTAGATGAGCCACATGCATATTCTTTTAATTACATGGCGATTTATTTGACACTAAGAACTCTCTCTAGGGTATGTATCACGTCATTTATCCTTTAGATGGGCCACATGCATATTTTTTTGATTAAATGACGATTTATTTGACACTAAGAACTCTCTCTAGGGTATGCTTTTTATGGGGCAATTTTTTGACCACCTTTCTCCCACAACTAGCAAGCGAGTAGCCTGAGGTATCAATGCCTCATTCACCGGATTTCAATGTCTCCAACTTGAGCTATCTTGTCATTAAAAGATCGAGCGAAAGCTCTAGCACCTTCCATGTTGTGGCCACGAAAAGCTCTAATAAATTCCCACCACCCAACTTTATTAAACAAAGACAAGTATTCATCATAGGCTTCTATGATTTAGGCCCCTTTAGGTTCAATTTGCACCACAGGAACCCTAAGTAGGTCAAACAAATCAATACACAGGTATATTTGCTCACGGAGGAGAGAAACACAAGGTTGGGTAATGTAAAAGAGCGAAAAACTCTTATACCCTCTGAAAATATCAAAGGAATTAGTGATAACCACCAAAATAGGCATCAAACTAGCATGAGACGACATTGTACTTCAATCATCGAGTTCATAGGGTTAGAGTAATTGAAGGATTTACTGTATGATGAGCATAAGCAGTTCGAGGGATGATCCCACTTATTATTATAATCCAAGTGTTAGACACATAATCCACCATACAATCAAATATTGTCACAACGCCAGAAATGACTCATGAAAACCATCAAAAAAATTAATTGCCAAGTGTGACACTTACGTTCAAAGATTTCGATCATAATAATGTGACAAAATCCTTAGTGTTCAATATATGGTTGACATGATTGTCATTCTAAGTTTGACATGATCGAAAGATTGGCAAAAATCGAGTTTGATTAAGAAAGATGATATACCATCTTGCTTAGAATCAAACCATATACATCACATTTCTCACAACATTTAAATTGCCACAACATTGACTCATTGCAAAAATCCAATTCGAAAGGTTAGTCGTGATTATATGACTAGGGTGTTCGTATTTTTAAAAGCAAAAATGAACATGGGATATATAAAAATAGAAAAATCATTCCAACTTTTAGAAAAGAATAAAGTTAAAGCATTTATGATTACAAAAATAAACACCTTATATATAATTGAGACTACAACTAAGAACTAAATTAGATCCCTTAATTCATTAGAGCATAGAAGCATAAGAATATCATGGAATCATTAATGGTATTGAAAGGCATAGGAAAACTCGTCATAATCATGTTTTGAATTTCATACTTATGGTCATGAAATTCAAAACATTTAATAAAATAAATAATCGAAATCACGATAAGTTTTGAGGATAAAAGATCTTTCAAACTTTCCCAATTTGAAACAATAAAATGATTTTTTTCATCATTATCAATCCAATCAACCATATAAAAATCAACAGGAGTAATCTATTTACATGAGATCATTTCATTTCAAAAAAATAGAAAGGGATTTGTTCGGGGGCCAACACAATGTTATGTTAGAAAAGAAATTGAATTAATAAAGACAAAACCACTCCAATATCGACACTTATAAAATCAATCTACATGAAAATCCATACTCTGATTTATTAATTTATTGATGCTAAGGCGATGAGGTAGAAATTCATTTAAAGCCCCCGGTATAGATATTTGGTACACCATGGATAAATTGGAATCGATCAAAAGTGATACCACTTCCCTACACACAATACATCTAAGATCAACACACATTCTAAAATTGTATCTCTCGGCGATAACCAATACATCAGAAGGAATTCGGGTTCGAATTTCAAAACAAGATCATCTATCAAATTTGATGGTTTTCACACTCCGTCAAATTTAACGGTTTTCACACTTCCCTGCTAGTCTTCACAATTTCAACAAAAAAAATATATATATATTAATAATTTAATCTTTTAATAATCTCTGACCAACCAATCACCTGGTGAAAACCAATTTTCGAGTGAAATTCCATCCCCGAGGCCAAGCCGGACAAACAAGACACTCATCCTAGCTCCCTATAATGGTCTAAAGCTTGGATTGCTTCCTATCGGATTCAGGGGTACCACAAGGAGACAATGCTCCCACCCCTACTTTATTACACTCCATAAGATACACACATAACAAGCTTCCCATATCCCTAGCAATCAGAATGCAAAGCAAGGAATCCGTGATGGACACCGAGCCTTTGGTCGGTTGCCCACGTCCCATGCAGGGTGGGAATCGAGAATCAAGCAGAAAATCAGGCAAACAGGGAGGCTTTACTAGCATCGGCGCACTCTGCGCCTCTCATGTTGTTTGTCCCTCTGACAAGAAAAGCACACACTCACCGGCTTACCTCTAGGAGACGTCGATGACAGAATTGAATGAAGATGCAATAAAGGCTTATGTTTTATTGTTTCCTTCCGAATTTTCTAGTTGGTGAGACGGACCCTTCCGCCAATGCCAACTGTGTGAATCTCCCAAATGGTTAGTCACGGGTGGGTTCCATCTTCTTCGGCTCATCCTTTGCAAATCCAAAGGGGGACACATCACCTGATAGCTCATTACATTGGACTAATGTGCTTTTTCATTTGTCTACCAATAAATAATAGCTATGCAACCACTCGTTGCTTTCGCTCTCTTGTGATTGGCTCGACCAGTCCTCACATTTCATGATTCTTCCCTCCCGGTGGCCATTGCATTGAACACCAAACTCTTCCACCTTTAGAAAATAGAACTTCCGCGTTACCTTCACCTACACGAAATACGCGTTGATTTTTAGAATCATATTTGCCATCACAATAAGATTCTTAAAAAGTTGTCAAACTAAATCATGAATGTTGGTGTTATGTGAGCTAATCCAAAAATAAAAATCCATCCACGAAAGAGTCTTGAAATCATGAAGAAACAAACACACTTCATGGCGTTTCAAATCTCAAAAACCCCAAAACCATACATGTGTAGGATTCGTTGGATAAAAATCCATCCACCAGAAAGTGTTGAAATCATGAAGAAACAAACCCACTTCAAAGCCTTTCAAATGTCAAAACCCCCAAAAGCAAATGCTTTTGACAAAGGCACTTTTGTGAAGACAAATTGCTGGCAAGGATGTGCAAGCACTAGAGAGCTGTTTATGGTTTAGAAAACAACTAATCTTAGTAAAAGAACAAATGGTACACTTCTTTTCATGGGGTTGTTGTATGAGAGTGTCACTGTTGGGATCTCACAGAACAAACATGACATGGCTTTATTCATTGTTAAGATGGACCATCTATAAGTTTTAAGAGAGATGGGAATGAATTTTGATAGCAAAGTTTGGATCTAGAGATTGCTTAGAGATGAGAATTAGTAAGTATACTTCTACATTAGAGGAATACACAAGCGAAAAATCAAATCTAGAGCCATAGCTAAAACCTAAGGCAGTGAAGAAAGCCACAAGCCTAAGCCAAAGCCAAATTTAGAGTTGTAGGTAGAAGTGACTATCATAGACATTTCAAAAATGTAGAGATGAAGCACTTTAATTGAGATTGGTTTCCTCTAAGCTTTTAGAGACCAAAAATCCTCTCAATGGTAAAGGTGTGATCCAAAATGGATCTAAACAATTGAATGGTTGTAAGACTAAGTACCTAAAAGTAAAATTAGACAATCTATGAAGGTTAAATACTTTATTAAAGACAATGCAAATTAACATAAAAGAGTCAAAAGAAATTGAAAACTAAAAATGAAAATGAAAACAAATAATAGGAGACAAAAAGTTGAGATATGAGAAATGAAAGGTCAAGCATGTTGGTCTTTACAATACCTTAGTGGTGCCTATTTCTTATTGTACTTTCACTCTTCAACATATTTTGGCCAAGGGGAGAGAAAGCAAAGGAGGAGCTTGATGCAGAAGCATCTAGTCCGGGCCAGCAATGTGACGGGGTGGTCACATGTTGTGGCTAATGCAAGACTTAGTTGTTAAATTTGTGTTAATTTCAATAAGGGCTAGTAGTTAAAAGTGGTATAATTTGTTTGAATAAAGATAAAGATTGAATTATAACTGTATAACTAATTCCTTCATGTGTGGAAAGAAGTAGTTAGGTATGACTTATGTATAATTTCTTTTTGGGGAAAAAACAAAGGAGAGGAGGCAGTAGGGGAGAGATTGATGGAGTGAGGGGAGCTCTGACAGACAGAGAAGGGCAGGGCAGAGCACACCCATCCTTGTATGATCAGGCCGTTGAGGTAACAGTAATATGCTAATAAAGATTCAACATAATAAATCTGTAATGGTTCTGTGATTCTGTGACTCAATCTCCCTATGGTCAATTGGACAAGTGTGTAAATGTCTGCTCATAAATTTCTGTGTGGTTTATGTGATGATCAGTAAATGATCAATGAATTTATGAAATGTTGTTAAGAAATTCGTGTGCAGTCCCTGTTTCTGGCACAGAGTTCGTTGTGATTGATATGAATCAAGTTTTGTATATTGTACCGGATGAACCTGTCATAGATTAGATTCAGCGTTAGTAATGAATTGTTAATGTCATTGAAATGAATCAAGTTTCGTATGCTGTATTAGAGGACTCTGTCATAAGTTAAAACCAGAGTCGGTAATAAGTTGTTAATGCCGCTAGAATCACCATGGGAAGCCTTCGTGTGGTGTTGGTTAATTTCCAGATCACGGAAGTCGTCGTCTAGGCGTAAATGAGCCAATGCTTTCGTAAGTTAGGGGTCCGCGCAGAAGATCTGGAGACCCTGCCTGAAAGGTGGAAAAACGAAACCGGCCTTGAGGTATCTGATCTCATCAGCAACAACTAAATGATGCACGTATTATATTGTAAATGCGTAAAAAGTAATCAGACCTTTTAAGTTGACAGAGTATTTATGCCAGATTTATCCAGTTTGTGCGCAATTTGTGAAAATTTGCTATAAGTTGACCCAAATTTGAGCCGGAACGGCCACGGACAAACTCAGAGTGAGATTTCTTAGAAGGTGCTGGAGAACCAAGCGAGCCCATTGAGAATTGGTCGGACAATGATGAAACGAAATTGACCAATACACTCAGGGCGTCTTGTAGAGGAGAACAAAGTTGTGGAGCCTGTTGTGTGAATGTGTGAGGATGGTAGTGCTGTTTAATAACTCTGGTGTGAATGGCATTACAGAATGGTAACTCTGGCGTTTGATTGAGTGTTGAGTTGCCATAAGGTGGTATCAAAGTGGTATCAGAGTGGGAAAAGATTTCCTGCAGAAAGGAGTTTTTGCGTGCTGAGAAAGAAGAGTGTGAGCAGCCACGGTGACAGAGCTGGTAATCCAAAAGATTGGTAGGATAAAAAGACTACAAGCGTGTTTTATGAGTGAGGGTTCAAAGGTCGCACAGGGAGAAGGCAGGTCCTGGAAGAAGACAGATGCTGGCAGTAGTAAAGAGGTAAGATAGCAAAGGAAAAGTTGCAGAGGGCGAATGCCCAAGGACAAAAAAGGTCAAAGATAACCGAATGAAAGATAGCAAAGAGAGTTGAGAATTTCATTCTCAAGGGAGATTTTAAATCCGAACACATAGAAAAACAAAGAGGAGAAGAGTTTTACTCTCAAAGAAAGAATTTGCGGAAAACAAATAACTTGAGACAGTGCATGCAAAATGCAGATGGACATGATCCTGTAGGGATCATAAATAAATAAATATATATATTATATATATATATATGATGATGATATTTGTTTTCACTGAGTTGATAAACTGTGATTGTAGGTTTTCAGTAGTAGGCAAAGGGAAAAGCATAACAAAGAAAGCACTCTGAGGTGTTCCCAAGGGAGAATGAGAGAGGACGACTGAAGTGTTCTCAAGGGAGAGTGAGAGCTTGCAGAAGCCTAGGAGGAGTAAAGATGGTGCTCAAGAGGAGGTTCCAGATGGAGAACCATGCTTTCCAAAAGACTGAGCGTGGAGAGCTTAGTGAGGTAAGATTGCAGTGAGGAGGACTTGCTGTTGTGGAGGCTTGTTGTAGTAGAGAGAGGAGCTCAAGGAGAGAGGATGAAGACAAAGATGATGGAAAATCATTGCAGAGGTTATGAAGAAAGCCACTATGGAGGAAAGAATGCCAAGACAAATGGCATGAAGAGGATGAGTCAAGAGGAGCTTGACAAGCAACTTGCTGACATGAAAGCAAGATTGGAGATGTTGACAGAGCTGCTACAAGAACTAGAAGACCAGAAAAGAGGATGGATCTTTCCATTAAAAGGAAAGAAGGTGATTTGGCACTCATTACAGATGAGGTGGAAGCAAAAGGAGATTGCCTTACGGACAAAGGAACTCAAATTCTTTGAGTCAAGGATAAGAATTAAAGGTGTCGCAGGCAAATTTGTTCAGGGGAAAATGCTTGAAGAAGCAGGAGAAGCAGATGAAACAGATGAAGTTATCTGCAAGCCAGAGGAAGGGATATCTCTGGATGATGATGAGGAAGAGGTGAGATCGTATGAGGGTCTCAAAAGTTCAGAAGAGAACTTGCATCAGCATACTGAAATGTTAACAGGAAGACTAGAAGAAAGCTCATGGAGATATATTGAACTGTTGACAGGAAGACTAGAAGGAAATTCAGAGAAACAGGTTGGACTAGTGACAGAAGGTAAAACTGATGGAATCATGGAAACACAACCTTATGGGAAAGATGCAAATAAATTAATTTGCGTGCCACATAAACTTCCAACATTGCATACACCGTTGCCAGAAATCTTGGCTACAATGTTCCCACTCGAAGGAAGTTCAGGTATGCAAGAAGGCCAGATGAGCGTCAGGAAGAGTGTTTTATCAGTAGAAAAGAGTTCGTTAATTCAAGATGTAACATCTAAAAAATATTCCGTAGAGGATGTAAAACTTTCCAGGAGTAGCCTGAGAGAGACAGAAGAGGTCCAAGAGGGTTTAAATGACGTGGAAGTATCAGTTCGACAGGCGGGAGAAGACAAATCATCGTTTAATTTTCCATTTGTTGGTCAACGGAAACCTGGTGGAAATGCCATCAAAGGTAGGGATCAACCCTGTTATGCTCTCGTGGTTTGGGAGGCATATCAAGTCGGTTTCGTTGAGAAGTTGGCATGACGGAGACATAAAATCAATTGGAGGAAGGGTTAAGTTGCCGACATCTTGTCTTCACGGTGATAGAGGTAATCTTACAGCATTAAAAGAAACTCGAAATTTGGAAAATTTAACTTTGGGAAACAACAATCACCCTGTCCACTCAGGACATTCTGATTCCACTGAGCTGGTTAATGTATCAATAATAAGGTTGCCCATAGTTGGTAGAGACGTTTCTTGGCAGGAAGCATGTGGTCCTAGCTATTGTTCCTCTCTGCCCAATAGCTCCTCAACATTGTTTTCAAGCGATTCAGTGTCACCCACACGGAATGTAGTTGATAGTCCTGGAAGAGAAAACTGCATAGAAGACGAGAGCTAAAAAATATTAGTGAAAGCAACATACAAAGGCGAAAAGGGACAACCAACGAAGATTGTCAAAGAAGTTCATGAAGAAGAGACCATGATTTCTGAAAACATAGTAGAAGATCATCACGTTGTCATGATGATAGGCATGGTTGAGTCAACCATGGGAGACGTTGAGTTGATCAACCTAGAAAACATACCTCAAGGAAGACGACATGAAGCAGAAATTCACCTAGCAAAAGGTGAAGAAAAGGAAGAAGAGTTGACAATGACAAAAAGTCAACAACAGGCTTAAGGAGAAAAAGAAAGCAGCGCTCATCAAGAAGCTAATCTATGGGAGAAGGAGCTAGAGTTACTGGAGAAATGGCTAAAAGCACCAGTACTTGATGAAGATTGCAAGAGGTTTGTAGTGAAAGAAGCAGAAGCAGGGGAGGAAGTTCACAACTGTGAACCAGGGCAAGGAAGCCTTGTTAGAATAGATGATGCAGAGGAAAAACTTGAAAACTCTTTGGAGTTAAGTCAACACACTGAAGTGTTGATGAAAGAAGAAAATCCAGAACAACAAATTGGAATACTGTTGAAAGGAGACACACAGTCTGAATGTGTGAAGCAGAGGAAGATGCAGCTGGACATCAGCAACCAACTAAAGCAGGAAGGCAGAATTAATGAAGAAGACCAGCAAGAAGATCAACTGGAAATAAAGATTGAGAACATAAAGAAACTGATGTTGAAGCAGACCAGAAGGCAAAGGCTGGCAGCATCAAAAAAGGTGATCAGTCAAGTACTAAAAGATTTTCAGCAGGTTAAGAGAATTTGTCGAAACGATCCTGATGCCGCCAAAAAGCTTGAAGAGACCAAAACAGCAGTCAAAAAAGTTAGATTTATTGAAGCCATCTCAGTGAATGGTCTTGAGAATCATTCTGTTGATGATTCCATTAATTTTCATTCAATAAAGGTAAAGCAACAACATAAAATAGAAGGAGAAAATGTAACATTGGAATTTGTAAAAAAAATGATGGATGACTTCAAGAATCAGGAAAATATACACAGAAGGTGTGCATTTCAAATATTATTGCAAGTAAAGGAGTTGCTGGAGGCGATGCCATCACTGGTTGACATCAATATTCCGAAGGGAAAGCAATTCACTATTTGTGGTGACATCCATGGTCAGTATTATGACCTTTTGAACATCTTTGAGGTCAGTGGGCTTCCTTCGGAGGACAATCCTTATCTTTTTAATAATAATTTTGTTGATCGAGGATCATTTTCAGTTGAAGTTATACTTGTGCTATTCGTATTCAAGTGTATGTTTCCAACTGAACTCTATCTTGCAAGAGGAAATTGTGAAAGCAGGAGTATGAACTAGATTTATAGTTTTGAGGACAAAGTCAAGTCCAAGTACAATGAAAACATGGTTGAGCTTTTCGCTGAAGTGTTTGCTGCTTGCCTTTGGCTCATGTCCTCAATGACAAGATTTTTGTTGTCCGTGATAGTCTTTTTAGTGTTGATGGTATAAAACTGGATGATATCAAAGACATTGTTCGCTTCCGAGAGCCACCTGAATAGGGTCTGATGTGTGAAATACTTTGGAGCGATCCACAGCTCCATAAAGGGCATGGACCTAGCAAACGAGATGTTGGTTTGTCTTTTGGAGAAGATGTGAGCAAAACATTTTTCCAAGAAAACAATCTTGCGCAGGTGGTCAGGTCTCATGAAGTTAAAGAGGAAGATTATGAAATTGAACACCACGACAAACTTATTACGGTGTTTTCAGCTCCAAACTATTGTGACCAGAGAAGGAAGATGAAGCAGGAAGCAGCTGACATGCAGCCTAAACGGAGGAGCAGAGCATATGGACAACTCCAGGACAAAGTCTGGGATCCAGGAGGAATTTTATTTTTTCTTCATTCCTTTTTGAAAGCACATGATCAGGAGATCATGAATGTTTTCAACCGTGAGAGTCTGATGCAGGAGCATCTAGTCCGGGCCAGAAATGTGACGGGGTGGTCACATGTTGTGGCTAATGCAAGACTTGAGGAAGACTTAGTTGTTAAATTTGTGTTAATTTCAATAAGGGCAAGTAGTTAAAAGCGGTCTAGTTTGTTTGAATAAAGATAAAGATTGAATTATAACTGTATAACTAATTCCTTCATGTGTGGAAAGAAGTAGTTAGGTATGACTTATGTATAACTTCTTTTTGGGGAAAAAATAAAGGAGAGGAGGCAACAGGGGAGAGATCGATGGAGTGAGGGGAGCTCTGACAGACAAAGAAGGGCAGGGCAGAGCACACCCATCCTTGTTGTGGAGCCTGTCGCGTGAATGTGTGAGGATGGTAGTGTTGTTTAATAGCTCTGGTGTGAATGGCATTACAGAATGGTAACTCTGGCGTTTGATTGAGTGTTGAGTTGCCATAAGGTGGCAACAGAGCTACGCAAATTGTTGTCGCGTAAGACTACAACCTACATTATAAACTATAGATTGTCAAAATAGATATTGAATAACCATTCAAAGCTAGTTTTCCAACTTGAGTTTTCAAGATAAAATAACCTTTGTTTGTCTTATGGTGTTTAATGGCTATTTGGTTGGGCTCTATGAATTTGTATGTTAAGTTCTAATTTTAATGGCTACCAATGAATAGTGGAATTGTAAATGAGAATAATGTGTAATCAAACTTGTGGATTTATTACATTATTGGTTTTACTTGTCTAATACAAAGTATAGTAAAATTATGGCTACCACTATAGGATGCATTTCCAGGACCAAAGGTTAATCATTTTCATCTCAAATCCATACTTCCATAGGAGGTTTCTAAAATGATTTATTTTTCTCTCTTCTTGGACTAGACCCCTCTCCTCTAAGAAATGCTCTTACGTGTTGAGCTAATTTTATGTTAATCTTAGTTGTCCAATAAGTTCTGTGCATCCCCTAAACCATGTGAAATCCCTATAGGGGTCAGCAAAACTATACATGATTGTACATACCATACACACCTTTGTGTTATGCTCTCCTAAATCATTTAATCCATGGTTGTACAATTCATCATCTATTGTTAAAACATTGCAATTTCAGTGCCATCTTTTACATGGTGCTATGAGCCATTAAGAGATTTGTCAAGTTCATGGTTGTTTGTTTATGTTAATGTTTTGATTCACTCTATGAGATTTCAGTAATAGTTGAACAAAATTATTATTGTTGCCTTGTCAATTTGCATGCATTCCTCTCCATGCTTGATGAGCCACCGGTCCCTAATGCATTTATTATGCCCGAACTCAACAATATAGAGGATACTTAAGTATTTTGTACCCAGAAATCGTAACTTACTTTCTAGGTATGTAAATTGTTTATGGGTATAATTTATTGTGCATTGGTAAATCCTTTGCTTGTAAATTCATCGAATATCCATTCCTTTAATTAAATAGTCATTGACGTATTGTGCATTTAATGCAACACTTGGCTATTAGGTACACCTTGTCAAATTTTGGATATGTTTGAACCATTATACAAGCATCCAATGGAAATATAGGTATGTAATGATATTTGATAACAATTGGACGTTTCTCCTTTGGGTATTGCACACTAAGGTAGAGTCCAACCATTCATCTTCCAACATTATGTAAAGCTAACAACTAATACATAGGCAATTCCATGCAACACTTGGTTATCAAGTACACCTTGTCCAAGTTTGGGTATGTTTGAACCATTATACAAGCATCCAATGCAAATATATGTATGCAATGCCACTTGATAATAATTGGACGTCGCTTCTTTGTATATTGCACACTAAGGTAAAGTCCAACCATTCATCTACCAAAGATATGCAAACCTAACAATGTATACATAGTAATGAGATCACCCTCAAGGCCATGAGGATTGACACTTCTATAATCAAACATAGAGTCTCTCATTATATTTTAGCATGCAAATCAATTGGAACATGAATGTTGGGCATGAATAGTATTAACATATTTTGAGCACATTTTTGGCACTTTGGTTAACAACTTTCATATCCATCCATTCAATTGGAAAATTGTTTACAAATTGCTATAACAAAAGGAGAGATATCCATTGTTGGATTGTGTATATATCTTTACCATTGGAAGAGTGCGTTTGGCTTCCATTATTGCCATTGGCTTAAGCATTACCAAACCTTAAAGAGAATAAACAAGGGTAATTGTTAACACATTGGTTAAAGGCACCATTTGAACAACAAAGCTTTGTCTCATTGAATTTATCGTCAATGAACACACTAGAAATTTGCACCTACCTAATTGTTGCCTTATTTCTTGAGTGACTAGAGCAATACTAGGACATGATGTTTTACACAATTAATTGCATGCAACACTATGTAGGCATGTTATAACAACAATGATTATAAAAAACTAATGAGTGCATTGTGAACTAGCATTGCATTGAAACACTGTTTATTTCTGCAAATGATCCATGTTGATGAAGCAAGTGCATTGTAAATCCCTAATTTATGAATCAATAAATGTGATCTCCAAATCATAGGTTAAACTATGAATGAATATTAATACAATTTCATAAATCGAGAGTCAAGTGATTATACATTTTTGTTAAATAATCTTTCTGAAACTATTGCAACACAAAAGTCCATTGTGAAGTTCTTATTATTATAATTAAACCAACTCAAAATGCGTTGTTTGTAACTCATGAGCAACGTTATGTTATGAAAAGACAAATAAAGGATACTCATGAGGTGTAAACCAAGTGTTTGTGCAGGATTAGTTCTTATCAAGTTTCAAGTTCAAATTTCATGGGAAAAGTTTAAGCTAACTAGCGATATAGGGAAAAAATAAACCATCCCATAAGATGTGTAAGCTTAAACAAAAAAAACTTCTCAAATTTCTATTATATATTTAAGTTAAACAATAAAAAAAAATAAAAGGAAAAAAACTTAAGCAAAATTCATGAGTGTTTTAACGTACTTCCAAACCCTAATCTTAGTTTCCATCTTTAAATAACAAATATAAATATCTATATAAAGATGTGGATAAGCCAAGCAACCATAAAAAGTAAAAACAAAGCCTAATCTTAGTCTCCATCTTTGAATAATAGATATAAATGTTAATGTAATTTCCATCTTTGAATAATCGATATAAATGTCCATGAAGGGATTTGGATAAGCCAACCAACCATAAAAAGTAAGGAGACTTAGGCTAAAGTCATTTGAATAATAGATATAAATGTTCATGTAGGAATTTGGATAAGCTAACCAATCATAAAAAGTAAGGAGGCTTAGGCGAAAGTCGTTAGTTCTTTAGTCCACATGCAAACTCTAATTTTATTTCCCATCTTTGAATAGATATAAATGCTTATGTAGGCAAAGGGATTAATTGTAATTATGAGTAATCAATCAAAGTGAAAATTGGAAATTATCCTTCAACCACGGCTGTGAAATTGCTCACATGGAGATGTGTAAGATGTTAAGGCAGAGGAATGGTCGTCCACACGCCCTCTCTTCACATTTGATGTAACAAATATGGTATAAATTTTATTTTATTGGATTAATTTTTACAGTTATCAGGAGAACAACTTTTATATTTTCTGTGATTAGAAGGAGGATTACTGTGTCGATTAACCCCGAGTGATGAAATTAAGCTCATCTCACGCTTGACAACAGAACTGTGGGAGTAAGGGCGTTCTTAAATATCTCGACAGTCCCACGCTTTTACGGATAGGTACACTGTGGGGAATGCTATTTCCAACTTTATAGCAATATAAATGCTCTCTGATAGGGAAATAATATTCGTCTTCTCTCCAGCAAGTAAACAAATGAATGGAACGTGGAGAGAGAAGCCAATGTTATTTTGTTCGGATGTTAAAAAGCATTTATATTGCTATAAAATTGAAAATAGCATTGCCCTACACTGTGAGGGTTGGGTTAACTCCTAAACAACTTTAAAAATACCACTGTGGAGTGTTTCACAATATGTAGTAAGGAAATAAGGATTTAGTTTTTTTATTCATGGTTTGGTCAAAGGTACGTTAAGGTTTTATGAGCATAGTTGTGTCAAAAGTACGTGAAGATTTTATGGGTTTATTAGTATTGTACAGGGAACCTTGACGCAGTAACCAACCATAAATATGAGAGAGATGACACTGACAGCTGGCATTTCAAAAGCTAAACAAACAACGAAACTATAAATATGAAAAATCGTACTGACAATTTTCATTTAAGGCGAATGTGTGAATTGGCATTCGTGAAGGACAGGGGACAAAAGTTCGTGACTTTGAAGCAGCGCTGAGGCCGCGTCTCATGCAAGGCGGGAATCGAGAATGAATGGAGCAGAAAGTCAGTGAGGCAGGCTTTACTGGCATCGGCGCGCTGTGTGCGTGTCATGTCGTGTGTCCTTCCTGACGAGAAAAGCACACGCTCACCCGCTTTACCTGCAGGAGACGTCGATGACAAAATTGAAAGAAGATGCGATAAAGGCTTCTGTTTCCTCCCGACTTTTCTGGTGCGTGACACGGACCCTTCCCGCCAACGCCAACGCCAACTGTGTGAACGTCCCCAAGGGGTAGTGACGGGTGGGTTCCATCTCCCGATCGTCCCTCTGCGAATTCAGAGGGGACCCGTCACCCGATCGCTCATTACGTTGGACTGATGTGCTTCTTCATTTGTCTACCAATAAGTAGTAACTATTCAACAACCCATTTCATTCAGTCCTCGCATCTCATTATTCTTCCCTCCCAACGCCGATTGCATTCAACACCAAACCCTCTTACCTTTGAAAACAAAACTATATCGCTACCTTGGCTTACACGGAATACACGTTGATTTTTGGAATCATATTTGCCATTGCACTCAAATTCTCAATAGCTTGTCAAACCGAATGATGAATTGCAGTGTTATGTGGGCTATCGAAATATAAAAGTCAGTCCACCAAACAGTGCTTAATTCATGAAGAAACAAACCCACTTCCAGGCCAGTCAAATGTCAAAAATATGTATAGGTTCAACATTTTCTCCATATACTTACATATCAATCAAAATTCTTTTTTGGTGCACCTCACCTCTGGCCTCTTCAACGAAAATTTGTTTTTTAATCCAAATTCTTATTTGGTACACCACACCACACCCTTCTATCTCTTTGTTACTTATAATTTAACCCAATATATCCACACTAATAGACCACTGTGATCTATAATGGCATTAATTAATTGTCCATACTAAAAGACATTTATAAATATCTCTTTTTTATTAAGCAGGTCTAATTGAAGAGACTACCAAGATTACAAATTTAACCAAATTAATTTGAACCTAACTCAAAGGCCTTGAGAAGAATTAAACCCATAACCCCTGATAGCAAAGTGTTTTAGTAACAAAGCCTTGACAAATTAATATAATAATAAAAAATTATTTAAAATTATTTATCACCACAAAATTAAGATTTCTCACCCTTATGACACATTACAATGGAAGACAATTTTATATATACAGTGTTCCAATGTAATCATATATATTGTGTTCCAGTGTAACCATACTAAAAACATTTGTGCCTATAATGGAAGATTTGATGAAATTGATGTTTGTGATCACAATCTTAGATCTCTAAGCGTTAAAAGGTGGACTACAAAGGCAATGATACTAAGTGTCAAAGAGGTCTGCAATGTGTTATAGTATCTATGTTAAAAGACATTTGTCACTTTGTAATGAATGATATGATAAGATTGATGTATATCTTTAACTAGGATTCTTACCAAATAAAAGCTATAATTTTGGGTAATGAAGTATCTGAGTATAAAGGTGGAGGGTAATGAAGTATTTAGGATAATAAAATTATTGAGGATAATAAAGTATCTAAGCTATAAAGGTGGAGGATAATGAAGTATCTCAGCTATATAAAAGTTGATAAAGTGAAAATAATAAAAGAATA
>APFE030217321.1:25971-50188 GCA_000404065.3 Pinus taeda | reverse complement strand
GCACATAGAGCATCTAAATAAAGGATTAATTCTAAATGTCATTAAAGCATAAAACATTAATTGTTTAGTAAGATAACAGAGATCTTTTGACAGTGAGTTCTAAGATAAAACCTTGCTTATTCAAACATGAACACATACATTCAAGAATGGGAATGACAAGAGTGAAAACTTACAACAGAAGAAATCACAGCACCATAAGTAACTGACACAGGAATCCCTGTAAAGTCACATCTCAGTCTATTTCATTCACTGGAAAAATATCAGAAAAATATAGTGCAGAGTGTTTCTTCTCCTCACCCTGACCAACCCTTTGCTTCATCAACATTACATCATAAATAGATTAAAAACAATTCGTTCCCACCTCTAGGAACCGAATTCCCTAAAAGGATTTTTGTTTCTACCTTCTGCAGCGAATATAGAACTGCTTTTCTAAAAATTAGGAACTATTTTGACTAAGGCTTACTCAAGTTTCAATACATTAAAAAAATGCCTAAATCGAGTTTCAAAGTTCTTAGATGCTTCAGGACATTAACTATGACCATACAAATTAATTACATAAGACTTAGACATGACTTCCACGGTCAAAGGGTTGACTGTGTGAAAGAAGACACGTAGCACAGAAGAGTAGCGAGTTGATGGTTTATATAGCTCCGATCACTTTCTACACTGCTCAATGACTGAATGCACGTGGTAAATAGCCTAGACATCATCAACTTCCCCTTGAGAAACCTCTTTTCATTTTTCAAACCCTCCATCTCTCAAAACTCCACCTACAGTAAAAGCACAACGCTTGTAGAAAGCACGGGAACTTATGCTTCACGATCCTAACTAATGCCAAGGTCTCTGAACAAGATAAACAACATGTTGATGATGCTGACAATGTTGAAAGCCCTTTTCAAGTACCCACTCACTAAAAAGATGCCAAATTTTCACATTTCCATCAAACCCCAATGCCTTGTCAAAATGCAACACGCCATGTGAAGTGCTCCCTTTGGAAAAATATTCATAAACTACAAAAATATGACTGATTGTGCCTCCAAAAAAACTTCATACAAAACATAAAACACTCAACCTCCTTATCCAATCCCATTCAACTAGTATACTTGGGCAAGGGGGCAAAAAAAAAAGTGTTTTGATTACCTGCTTCAAGGCTCAGACTTTGGCTGCCTCAGCCACCAAATAAAGCTTTCCCCTTTACTTCTCTTTAATCTCCTGCAACTGTTGTTTAGCAACCCTTAGCTCCTTCCTTAAGGTGAGGTTTTGTTTGCATATGTTTTTCAGCACATACTTAGCATTTCATGTTGAAGTTTCTAAGTTTACTTAATTTAGAAACCCTTCATGCACTTTTCCTGATTTATTCCTACCTACTTGTTAATTTTTCTTTAAGTTATTTACAAAGTAAATACTAAAAATAAACACCAATGCATGCTCAACATATTACAGATCAGCAACTAAAAGAAACAAGAACAAACACACCACATGAAACCATTATTTTTGGACCAACGTCCCCGGAAAAACCCAATGTGGGAAAATCGGTGCAGCTATTTGAGGGTTTTCTTATTAAGCAATATCTGAGTACAATCTGGGTGTCGTAACTGGCCTACCTAACAGAGAATTTCCTTAGCAGCTATACCTCACAGTTTGAGAGAAATCTCCTGGCTGAAACCCCGGAAAACCCTTCCAACAGCTCTTTAGCACAAAACTGCTCCTACAACACCAGCGTCTGCCCAATATGTACTGCGTCAGCCCCTCTCTATCTCACGCTGGCCTTGCATCAGCCTTTCTTGGCCTGTGTCAGCCCCAGGAGGCCCTGCGTCAGCTTTGGGAGCCTCTGCGTCAACTCCGTTGGCCGCTCTGGTGCTCTGCGTAGCACTTGGGTGCCTCTGCGTGGCCCTGCATGAATCCTTGCTGGCTCTATGTCACCGTTCTTGGCTGCTGCGCCGCTCTCCCGACATAATCTCTGCCTTCTCTGTTCCTCTATACTCAATGTCCCTCAGTTGCTCTCCCAATCACTGATTCTATCTCTCTTAGCAAACCCCGCTCTAGAGAATAGAATGACTGATCATCTGGTGTGATCTCCAAGTGACCCTCAAGCCTCCTCTTATACTTTTCCTGTTGACGATTCAACGGCCGAGATTAAGTCCCTAATCAACGGCTAAGATTAGATTTGGCTTGATTCATGTCTTTTGGATCATTCTAACACAAATTCATATTAATACACATTAATATTTTATTTTCCCTAAGTTTAGACTTAGGGACTCCATTAAAAATATCAATTATTTTAATATCTCCTGATCTGTTTAGAATCTGCTCAAACCCTTTCTGGGTATTGGAGATCTCATGTGCCCCAACCTCTCCACCAAATTTCGTGGTTGGAGAACATCCGATGCTACCCGAAATCAACATTTTACAATTCTGGCTCACTCATGTTCAAATGGTCATATATATTTTGCCTGGCCTTTTCATCCTGCTTGTTAAGTCTAGTGATCTCATTTGGGGACCTCTTCAACTACATCCTCAATCTATCAAAATCATGTTTCCCTTCATCTATCTCAACCTTCTTCTCTTTCTAGCAACTTTCTCGCTAAAGACCTGGTCATAGGGACTCTTACTGATAGAGCCTCTAACCCTTGAATGTCCTTTGTTACAATCTTCTCTTTACCTTTGGATTTGATGACAAATGTAGTTGCCTTTGTCACTGATTTTGTTTCACTAATCTTAGGTGTCCTTTCTAAAGAAGTCTTCTTCAATTCCCTATTGTCATGTTGTAGTTGGGAAATGACCAAGTGTGCCTTCTTCAATTGTTCTTGCAGTTCTAAGATCTCCTTGTCTTTATCATCTGGAACAATGTCCTCTCGTATGGTGTCTAAAACCTCAGTTAGCTGCTCAAGTGTGTGTTCCAAAGGAAATTTCTTTGTAGTATCTTTACTGAGTGGCGTCTTAGGATTGAGAAAACTACTTAATGGCAATGGGCATATAGTCATATAACAGAGTGCTTTTGACAGTGAGTTCTAAGATAAAACCTTGCTTAACCAAACATGAAGACATACATTCAAGCATGGAAATGACAAGAGAGAAAACTTACAACATAAGAAAGCACATCACCATAATGAACTAACACAAGAATCCCTCTAAAGTCACACCTCAGTCTTTTTCACTCACTGGAAAAATATCAGAAAAATATTGTGCAAAGTGTTTCTTCTCCTACCCCTGACCAACCCTTTGCTTCATCAACATTACATCATAAATAGATAAAAAACAACCTGTTCCCACCTCTAGGAACCGAATTCCTTGAAAGGATTTATGTTTCTGCCTTCTGCAGTGAACATTTCTAAAAATTAGGGATTGTTTTGACTAAGACTTAATCAAACAAATTACATTAAATACAATGCCTAAATCGAGTTTCAAAGTTCTTAGATGCTTCAAGACATTAACCATGACCATAAAAATTAATTACATAAGATTTATACATAAATTCCACGGTCAAAGGGCTGACTGTGTGGAAACGTTGTGCTCCTTCCTAGTCCAGCAGACACAGAACACGGAAGAGCAGCGAGTTGACGGCTTATATAGCTCCAGTCACTTTCTGAACTACTCAATGACTGATGCACGTGGGAAATAGCCTAGACATCATCCACTTCCCCTTGAGAAACCTCTTTTCATTCTGCAAAGCCTCAATCTCTTAAAACTCGACCTACAGTAAAAGCGCAGCGCCTGTATGAAACTGCAGCTAAACCTATCCTTCATGATTCTGACTAATGTTGAGGTCTTTGAACAAGATAAACAAATTGCGAATGATGTTGACAATGCTGAAAGCACTTGTCAAGTACCCACACACCAAAAAGATGCCAAAATTTCACATTTCCATTGAACCCTAATGCCTTGTCAAAATGTAGCATGTTGTGTGAACTGCTCCCTTTGGAAAAAATTAAATAAACTACAAAAATCTGACTAATTGCGGTTCCCAAAAAACTTCATAGAAAAACATAAAAATCTCAACCTCCTTATCTAGCCCCATTCAAATAGTATACTTGGGCAAGAGGGCACAAACACAACTGTTTTGATTACCTGCTTCAAGGCTCAGACTTTTGTTGCCTCAGCCAACAAATCAAGCTTTCCCTTGTCCTTCTCTTGTATCTCCTGCAACTATTGTTTAGCAACCCTTAGCTACTTATTTAAGGTGAGGTTCTGTCTGCAGATGTTTTTCAGCTGCCTATACAAAGATAGAGTTATTTTTAGCATATACTTAGCATTTGACAATGTTGGCTCATACATGTTCAAATTGTCATATATATCTTGCCTGGCATTTTCATCCTGCTTCTTAAATCTAGTGATCTCATTTTGGGCCTTCTTCAGCTGCATCCTCCTTCTATGAAAAGTATGTTGCCCTTCATCTATCCCAACCTTATCCTCTTTCTTCATTGACCCTTCCTTCTGTAACTACAACTTTCTTGCTGAAGACCTGGTCACAGGAACTTTTGTTGATGGATCCCCTAACCCTTGAATGTCCTTTTTAAAATCTTCTCTTTACGTTTGGATTTGGTGACAGATGGAGCTACCTTTTGTCGTTGGTTCTGTTTCACTAATCTTAGGTGTTCTTTCTAAAGCAGTCTTCTTCAATTCACTATTGTCATGTTGTAGTTGGGCAATGACCAAGTGTGCCTTCTTCAACTGTTCTTGCAGTTCTAATATCTACTTGTATATATCATCTGGAACAAAATCCTCTGGTATGGTGCCTTAAACCTCAGTTGGTTGCTCAATTGTATGTTCCAAAGGCAATTTCTTTGCAGTAGCTCTAGTGAGTGGCTTCTTGGGAACCTCCACTACCTCAAGAGAAAACTACAACTTCTTACCCTTTTTCTTTTTTGATGGATCAAGTGATGTTGATGGCCTTTTTACTAAACTTTCAACAAGTGATTGCACATCTCTTGCCATAGATGATGGTGTGTTGTTAATTTTAGGTATGTTCTATGTTGAGAGCAAATTTACTTCAATTTTCCATATTAGCTCAATATCAATTCCAGATTAGCAATCACATTTAGAATGATAGTAAAATGTAGATAGAATATAAACATAAATCGTAGAAAACAAGCCTAGACAAGAGGACACAAGATGTGGCGCCAGCCAGGGACAAACCCCAATGTGGAAAAACCCTTGATCAATTCTTCTTATACATCAGAGGTCAACATTTTGACTTATCAGAATAAGAGAAGAGATCTTCTCTATGAAGATAACACATGAGGTGGCTGATCTAAACTTAGGTGAAGGCATACTGCTTCAACTAATTCTCCAAGGTGATTCCATCATCATGTTGCGCCTATCATTGTGTTGCACCTCATGCTTCACCCAATCACTATGCTCCATCCTTCATGCTGCACTGTTGTACCCTTCATTGCACTATGCATACTGCAATACATCATCATCATGTTGTTGCAATACATTCTTGCTGCTACACTACTCACATCATGCTGTTGCACCCATCATCATCAAGTTATTTCTATACATCCATGCCCATCATCACTATGTTATACCATTGTGCGGCACCATACTGCACCATGCTGCCCTAATCCATTATGCTGCAACTTATCATGCTGCACTAATCTGTTATGCTGCAACTTGCTGCATCCATCATCACTGTCATGGAACAACCTTAGCTGCTTGCTTTGGCTTGCAGCCTAGCAAAGCAGCTAGCTGTAACTTGTAGAATCTATGTTCCATCCATGACTACAATAGTCACCTAGATCCTATACCCAAGACTATAGCTTGTCTTCACTTGCTCCCACGGGCTGCATAAACTTCTGTCAACCTTCCACCTAGCACTGCAATTAGGTCTGGTTAGGGCAAGATGATAGTCATATTCAACCCACTCAAATATGCCCAAAATGTCCTTAATTAGGCCACACTCTCATCTACAGCAATGTGGCATCATGACAGGAATTAAGGATATTGCAGTGAGGTTTCTATGAGTTCCTAATAGACAGTATTTAAGGTCATCTAGTATGTAGGGATCTCTTAGCAGATTAAAGTAGCGTAAGAAGGACCTTGAGACCGCAGATGAGATCCCTCCATGGACTGCGGTTAGGGCTTGTCAAGGCCCCCTCTTTACAACGAATACAAGCCTTCTTTTGCTGCCTATGAAACCTTCATTGATCACATTCTAGGTGACAAGAACAACAGCATTAGACCTGAGTTTAGGTCACTCCCTTGCTGCGTTATGAAACCTTCTTCCCTGGTTGCGTTACCCTTCATTACTGCGTGTTAGTTAGGGCATCCTTTAGGCCAACGATTAGGGTTGTAGGGTAGTGTTAGGGCTTCTTTGTGGCTGAGATAAGGGTTGTCCTCCATGACAGCGTTAAGCTTCTTTATTGCAGTGTAGAGCCTTCTCTATGGTAGTGTTTAAGCTTCTCCATGACAGCGTAGAGCTAGGGCATCTTCTTCTTAGGGCAGGGTATACTCTTAGGATCTCTCCTTCCACCAAAACCCAAAGACAAGTACAATAAACAACCTGCTGATGATGCTGACAATGCTGAAAGCCCTTTTCAAGTATCCACTCACTAAAAATATGCCAAAATTTCACATTTCCATCAAACACGAATTCCTTGTCAAAATGCAGCATGTTGTAAGAATTGCTCCCTTTAGAAAAAAATTCATAAACTACAAAAGTAACAATAGGGCTAAGAGTGTGTTAGGATTGATACACTCAGAAATCTGCGGACTGATGTCCACAAAAGCTCTTAGTCGTGCCGAATACTTCGTCACCTTCATCGATGACCATTCCAGGAAGACTTGGATCTACTTTCTAAAACCCAAGGATGTAGTTTTCGGTCGATTCAAAGAGTTCAAGGCTCTAGTGGAGAATCTGACATGAAAGAAGATAAAAGTGTTGTGCTCAGACAATGGTGGAGAGTATGTTGACAAGGACTTCACTGATTTTCGCGCTAAGGAAGGCATTAGAATAGAGTGGATAACTCCCTACAATCCGGAGCAAAATGGAGTAGCAGAAAGGAAAAACAGGACTATTGTGGAAGCAGCTAGGGCAATGTTTCATGATCAGGATATGCCTAAATTCCTGTGGGCAAAAGCATGCAGCACGAGAGTTTATGTCTAGAACATGACTCCTCACAAGGAATTGGGCAAAATCACTCCGAAGAAGGTCTTCGCTGGGAAGACACCTGAAGTCAGTCATTTCAGGATATTTGAGAGTTTAGCGTATTGTCGTATACCCGAAGAGAAGAGAGAGAAATTAGATAAAACCGCTCAGAAAGGATATCTTATGGGATATAGTGAGAATGCTAAAGCATATAGAGTCTATCTTCTAGGGAGTAGGAAGATAGTAGTTTGGCGGGATGTAAATTTCATGGAAGATAGAGCTTTCTGGAGATCCCGAGAAATGCCTTCTGAGGAGTAGTCAAAAGACAAGCCATTGGTCAAACCACTTCAACCAGCGAAAACTAGTACCAGAAATTCTCCTGAAGACAAAGCTTCAGAACAGGAGGAATCTCAAGAAGAGGAAGAGCTAATAGATGTGCCTACACCCAGTGGAAGAACGAGCCAGGAACGTCGACAGATTCTACAGGATGCAGAAGACTTCATTGGTGCACCCAAGAATAGTAAAAGGTAACAAAGACAACTAGACAGATACCAAGCCTTAGTAGCTCAGGTTGGGGAACCTTTTAGTTTTCAAGAGGTCATTCAGCATCAAGTATGGGTGGATGCTATGGTGGAGGAATACAGCTCTATAATGGTCAATGATGTCTGGGAAGTGGTACCTACGCCTCAGGACAAATCAGTGGTAGGTTCGAGATGGATCTACAAGGTCAAATATGCTGCAAATAGCAGTGTGGAGAAATACAAAGCCAAGTTTGTGGCTAAGGGGTATGCTCATAAGGAAGGGATAGACTACAAAGAAACCTTCACCCCAGTAGCCAGGTATATTTCTATTAGAACCGTGATATCTCTTGCAGCACAGATGGAGTGGGAGATTCATCAGATGGATGTCAAGACAACATTCTTGAACGGGGTAATAGAAGAGGAAGTATACATTGAACAGCCAGAAGGTATTGAGACACATGAGAAGAAATCTCATGTATGCAGGTTAAAGAAATCTCATATACATCCATGCCCATCATCACTATGTTGTACCATTGCGCTGCACCATAATGCACCATGCTGCCCTAATCCATTATGCTGCAACTTGTCATGCTGCACTAATCCGTTATGTTGCAACTTGTTGCATCCATCATCACTATCATAGAACAACCTTAGCTGCTTGCTATGGCAGCTAGTTGTAACTTGTAGAATCTATGTTCCATCCATGACTACAATAGTCACCTAGATCCTATACCCAAGACTGTAGCTTGTCTTCACTTGCTCCCGCAGGCTGCATAAACTTCTATCAACCTTCCACCTAGCATTGAAATTAGGTCTGGTTAGGGCAAGATGACAGTCATCCTCATCCCACTCAAATATACACACACTGTCCTTCATTAGGCCACGCTATCATCTACAACAATGGGGCATCAGGACAACAATTAGCAGATTAAGGAAGCGTAAGATAAGTTCTTACAACATAAGAAAGCACATCACCATAACGAACTGACACAAGAATCCTTCTAAAGTCACACCTTAGTCTTTTTCACTCATTGGAAAAATATCAGAAAAATACAGTGCATAGTGTTTCTTCTCCTAACCCTGGCCAACCCTTTGCTTCATCAACATTACATCATAAATAGATAAAAAACAATTCATTCCCACCTCTAGGAACCAAATTCCTTGAAAGGATTTATGTTTCTACCTTCTGCAGTGAACATAGAACTACTTTTCTAAAAACTAGGAATTGTTTTGACTAAGACTTAATCAAACAAATTACATTAAATACAATGCCTAAATCGAGTTTCAAAGTTCTTAGATGCTTCAAGACATTAACCATGACCATAAAAATTAATTACATAAGATTTAGACATAAATTCCACGGTCAAAGCATTGACTATGTGGAAACGTTGCGCTACTTCCTAGTCCAACAAACACGGAACACGGAAGCACAACAAGTTGATGGTTTATATCGCTCCGGTCACTTTCTGAAATGATTGATGCACGTGGGAAATAGCCTGGATATCATCAACTTCCCCTTGAGAAACCTCTTTTCATTCTGCAAAGCCTCAATCTCTAAAAACTCGACCTACAGTAAAAGCGCAGCGCCTGTATAAAACTGCAGCTAAACCTATCCTTCATGATTCTGACTAATGTTGAGGTCTTTGAACAAGATAAACAAATTGCGAATGATGCTGACAATGATGAAAGCCCTTTTCAAGTACCCACACACCAAAAAGATGCCAAAATTTCACATTTCCATTGAACCCTATGCCTTGTCAAAATGTAGCATGTTGTGTGAACTACTCCCGTTGGAAAAAATTAAATAAACTACAAAAATCTGACTGATTATGCTTCCCAAAAAACTTCATACAAAACATAAACCTCTCAACCTCCTTATCCAACCCCATTCAACTAGTATACTTGGGCAAGAGGGCAGAAACAAAATTGTTTTGATTACATTCTTCAAGGCTCAGACTTTTGCTACCTCAAATAACAAATCAAGCTTTCCCCTGTCCTTCTCTTGTATCTCCTGCAATTGCTCTTTAGCAGCCCTTAGCTCCTTCTTTTTGAGCTGCCTATGCAAAGGCAGAGTTCTTTTCAGCATATACTTAGCATTTGACAATGTTGGCTCACACATGTTCCAATTGTCATATATCTTTTGCCTAGCCTTTTCATCATGCTTCTTAAGTCTAAGATCTCATTTTGGGCCTTTTTCAACTACATCCTAAATCTATGAAAAGTATGTTGCCTTTCATCTATCTCAACCTTCTTCTCTTTCTTCACTGACCCTTCCTTCTCTAGCTGCAACTTTCTTGTTGAAAGTTAGAGGAACTCTTGTCGATGGAGCCTCTAACCCTTGAATGTCCTCTGTTACAACCTTCTCTTTACGTTTGGATTTGGTGACAGATGGAGTTGCCTTTGTCGCTGGTTTTGTTTCACTTATCTTAGGTGTCGTTTCTAAAGAAGTCTTCTTCAATTCCTATTGTCATGCTGTAGTTGGGCAATGACCAAGTGTGCCTTCTTCAATTGTTCATGTAGTTCTAAGATCTCCTTGTCTTTATCATATGGAACAATTTCTTCCGGTATGGTGTCTAAAACCTCAATTGGCTACTCAAGTGTGTGTTCCAAAGGAAATTTCTTTGCAGTAGCTCTAGCGAGTGGCTTCTTGGGAACCTTCACTACCTCAGGAGAAAAGTGCAGCTTCTTACCCTTTTTCTTTTCTGATGGGTCAAGTGAAGCTGATGGCCTTTTTACTGAATTTTCAACTCGTGATTGCACATCTCTTGCCATAGATGATGGTGCGTCCTTTTTACGCCAAGGGCTAGTTGGTAACTATATTGCCAACTTCGGCTTTCCGAATAATACATATTATAATTCTTCGGAATGGCGAACTGGCGAAATGGAGCTGCGCGCGCCCTAGGGTTCTGACAAGCTTCTGCGCCCCCCTGCACCTGGCAGCGCTGCTGCTAGGCCCGAGCTCTTCACCTTCTGGCCTCCCTCTCTTTGTGCCTGGGCCTCCTGCCCTTCCCTGGCTCCAGGGCCTCTCTCCGGTTGCCCCCTCGCTGACCCTCCCATGATCTGCCTCTTCAATGGCAGATATGGATCCCCCGCCTCAGGATCCAGAAGACCTAGAGAAAATGTTTGCTTCTCTCATCCCGGAGAACGCAGCTGGTAAAATACGCCCCACAGCGTCCAAATTCATTAAGAAATTAGATGAAATACCAGAAGTATCTCTCCCTCCCTCCTCCCGAGGAGGGCAGCAATCTCACTAGCAGAACGAGGCCTGGTCGGCCAGTTCACGGGACTTTGGCCCTCCCCAAGATCAGTCCAGAGATGGGTGGAGCGAAACTAGAACTCGATAGTGCAAGGGAAAATAGCAATTAGGTTTTGTGGAAAAGGATTTTACACCTTTCTGTTCGAATCAAAGGAGGATAGGAACCTTATCTTCAGAAACGGCCCCTATTTCATGGACTCTCGGGGACTCTACTTAAACAGATGGACTCCAAATTTCGACCCGGAAATGGATGTCCCCAGTGCTGTCCCTGTCTGGGTTCGTCTGCCCCACCTGTCGCTCCATTGCTGGGGGGATGAATCTGTCAAGGCTATAGGGAACGCAGTTGGAAAATTCATTGATAGATCAGAACCAAAGGAGAACATGCATGCATGCGCAAGGATCTGTGTTGAGGTAGATCTCGGGAAAGGACTACCGGAAGCAATCAAACTCAAAGTCGATCAGTGGACACACATGTAGCAAGTGGATTACGAGCAGCTTCCCTTCAAGTGCAAGGTATGTCATGAATATGGGCATTTTGCTAATAGATGTAGTAAATCTAAAACAAATGAATCTGAAGGCAATATCGAAATCTCCGAGGGAGCATGGGAACAAGTCAAGAAGAAAAAACCAAACCCCCCTCCAGGCCCAAGCACAAAGGCTCCCCTGGGAAACCCCTCCCATCCTTCTCATCCCTCCAGCTCAGCCCCTCCTTTCCCCTCCTCCTCCAATCCCTTTGAATCCCTGTCCGCGAAGGATCCTCCATCCCCTCCCCCCTCCCCCAGAGGCACCGCCCTTGTTATTTCCTCCCCTCTCTCCCTCCGCCAGCCCTCTCCCCCTCCAACAGTGGAACGAATCTTAACCCGAAACAAATCCAAGGAAAACAATCTCTCCACTGATCCCCCCATGAGAGTTGGTAGAAAGTCCAATAAAGAAATCAGAGATGAAAACGCAGCAAAAGAAATGGCCACCGGAATGCAGCAACCAATGGACACATTCCTAGACAAATCAAGAGGAAGTGGAGAAAAGATGAAAGAGAAAAGTGGGGCACACACCAAACAAGGTAAATGATGATTTTGGTCTCTTGGAATTGTAGGGGGATGGGCTCCTCCCTTAAAGAAAATGCAGTCTGGGATCTCCTCAAATCTGAAAAACCAGACCTTCTCCTACTCCAGGAGACCAAAATCATGGAACAAGAATTCCAAAATCACATAAAAAGAAACAAAAATTATGCAGGCACAGCAACAAGCGCAACTGGCGCATCAGGAGGTATAGGAACACTGTGGAACAAAAATAAATGGGAACTCAAAGAGAAAAAGTCCTATAGCTGGTGGGTAAGAACGGATATTCAGAATAAAGCCTCAAAAGAGGAATACTCTATCTACAACATATACGCCCCTAACCATTATAGGGACAAAGCTTCGTGCTGGGATTCAATATCCTCAGATCTCATAGCAGTTCAAGGAAGGAACATCTTCCTTGGAGGGGACTTAAATCTAATAAGGAATGCGGACGAGAAATTAGGAGGAAATTTCTACGCTGATCCCTCAAGAGACTCCCTAGAAGCAATAATTCAAAATCATAATCTAGTGGATATCCCTCAGCAAAATGGGAGATTCACCTGGAGCAACAAGAGAACTGGTAACAATAATATCAAAGAGAGATTAGATAGAATTCTCGTCCAAGAAAGAACAGTGGCAAGATTCTCAAACATCCAAAGCAAAATCATCCAAGGTTACATTTCAGATCATAAACCAGTGGCTCTGACTCTAGACAAAGGAAAGAACATGGGGCCTCTCCCCTTTAAATAGAACAAGGCTTGGGACAGCAATGAAGAATTTTGTGATCTGATCAAGGAGTACTGGGCAAAAGAAATTATTGGCTCGCTTCACTACATCTGGGAAGCTAAGCTTAAATCCCTCAGGACTGTCATCAAGCGATGGGCAAGAAACCACGCAGCAGAGGAAAGAAAAAAAGATATGATCTCCAAATTCAGCTTGAGCGATGGAGCCAAGAAAAGGAGTGAACCCAGTATACTGAGGAATATCAGGACAAAGGAGAATGAAATGTACAAAGATTTGTACAGGCAGAACAGAATTGAAGAAGAAGTGCAGAGGAAAAAATCTCGATGCCTTTGGCTCAAAGCTGGAGACAAAAACACTTCCTTTTTTCATAACAGTCTAAAGCTCAGGGCGTGCAGGGAACGAAATTGAGAGAATCATGGTGGACGGAAGAGAGCTAAGGGACCAGGAGGAAATCAAAGCGGCCACGTCCAGACACTACTACTCTCTCCTATCCGCCGACCCCCAGCCTCACGATAATGAGGAATTCCTCCGCTTAGTCGAAAAGAAAATCTCAGAAGATCAAAACAAGGAGCTGGACCAAGAGGTCACGGCAGAGGAAATTGAGTGGTCGGTCTTCAGCATGTCACAGGACAAGGCACCAAGTCCAGACGGGTTTACAGTGGCATTCTACAGAACGCATTGGGAAACCATTAAGAAAGACTTCATTAGAATGGTGAAAAACTTCTTCTCAAAGTGAAAAATGGGGAGCAGCATTAAATCTTCCCACTTAGCCCTCATCCCCAAGGACCCCAACCCCCAATCCTTCGACCGATTCCGCCCAATCTCTCTGTGCAATGTTTCCTATAAAATTATCACCAAAATTCTAGCCAATAGGCTTAAAAAGCTCCTCCCCTCCCTCATCTCTGAAAATCAAGGAGGCTTCGTTCCCAGAAGACAAATTACGGATAACGTCATTCTTATTCAAGGCAATTCACAGCAGCATAAATAGAAAGGAAAAGGGCATGATTATCAAGCTAGATATGGCTAACGCCTTTGATAGAGCCAACCACCAATTCCTAAATGCAGCACTCGGGAAATTTGGGATATCTAGCACCTTCATCAACAGGATCATGGAGTGTATATCCTACCCTTGGACAACCCCTCTGATTAATGGCAGGCCATGTAACTACTTCAGAAGCTCAAGGGGACTGAGACAAGGCTGTCCTCTCTCCCCTTTCCTGTACATCATTATGGCCGAAACACTAAGCATACACTTGGAAAATCTTCGCAGGCAGAAAGAAATCACTGGAATCAGCATAGTGCGAGGAACTAAGGGGATAAACCACTCTCTCTTCGCGGATGACACCCTCCTAATTGGAGGAGCTTCCAGTCTCATGGCAAGAAGGTTCAAGAAAACGTTAGAATCCTTTCTTCTAGCATCCGGAGGAAAGCTCAATAACAACAAGTGCATGATATATACCTGGAACGTCCCCAGACATATTATTCAGATAATTTCCTCAATCTTGGACATCCCAGCTCAAAGGAATTGGAGCCACTTCATGTACCTGGGTTTGCCTTTAGCAAAGGAGTCGGTCAAAACTGAAATCTGGGTGAAACTGATTGAGAAGCTGAGAGGAAAACTTCAGAGTTGGGGGATGTCCTGGCTCAACCTGGCTGGAAGAACCACCCTCATAAAAGCCATACTCTCAACCCTCCCCATATATCAGTTCGCAGTCACTCTCGCCCCGGCCAGCACTCATAAGCATATGGAATTAATTATCAGGAGCTTCTTGTGGCAGGGAGGAAGGCAGGACTCAAAAAAGTTCAGCCTTGTAAAATGGGATCAGGTCATCTTACCATTTGAAAAAGGAGGGCTAGGCATAAGAATTCCAAGACTATCCAACATGGCCATGGGTTTCAAGCTGATATGGAGAATCCTCAATGGGAAAGGCGCCTGGTGGACAGAAGTAATCAAAAGAAAATACCTGAACGGCCCCAACTCCAGCATCCTCTCTGAATCAATTGTTGACAGGCAGCGCACCCCAGTTTGGAAACTTATAAAAAAAACTCTCCCCCATTTCAAAGACTATATTTCAAGAGCTCCGGGAAGTGGAAGAGACATTAACATCTGGACTGATCGTATAATGGGCTCGGAACCAAGGGATGCAATCCAAAATCTCAGACCCCTGCAAATGTGGATGGAAGCTAAAAATCTAAAGTCCCTATATGACATTTCCTCTTAGGACCAAAAAAAATGGCTGGGGTGGAAGCGCCTCCCCCTTCCAAACAATCTAAGGGAGTTGTGGGCAGACCTCAAGCTATCTCTCTCAGGGTCAGCTCCCCTGAACAGTATGTCCGAGGACAAGTA
This sequence comes from Pinus taeda, assembly GCA_000404065.3. Taxonomy (NCBI): domain Eukaryota; kingdom Viridiplantae; phylum Streptophyta; class Pinopsida; order Pinales; family Pinaceae; genus Pinus; species Pinus taeda. Next base: position 35,172 of record APFE030217321.1, on the reverse strand, counting down.
TGTTTGGGATCCCAATGGTGGAAACTACACAGTCAAAGAAGGCTATAAAGTCCTCCAAAATGCCACAGCCACCAACAATTGGCCTCTCCATAAAGTGGTATGGAATTCTGAATGCCTCCCAAAGATCAATTTCTTCAATTGGACTCTCCTCAAAAACAAAATTCTCACAGCTGAAAATCTAAGGAAGAAAGGCATCCTCGGTCCCTCAATATGTTGCATGTGCAGAGAAACTGAAGAAAGCAGCAATCACCTCTTCCTAGAATGCTCTTTTGCCCGAAATTGCTGGAAGCTAATCACTAGTCCTTTAAGTATAGGAGATATGCCCAACCAGATCATCTCTCTCCAAAAAAATTGGGGGAACAGCTACCCCTACTCCAAGAAAAACAAAACTCTTGGCAAAAGACTGTGGAACAGCATACCCCCAACCCTGTGCTGGCAAATCTGGATTACAAGAGATAAATGTATTTTTAATAACAAGAAGCCCAGCATCTCCAACACTCTCGCAAAAACAATTGCTCTCATCTCTGAGACCATAAGTGCTAGTGGTATAGCCCAATCAGACCAAGAAGTCTGGAACCCAAGGGAAGTTGAATGGATGGGGAAATTCAGTCATGATTCAAGGAGCTCCAACGCCCCAAAAACATGCCAGAAAAAGAATGACTGGAAGCTAAAAGGCACTAACGAAGAAGTCAGAGAGTGGATTCTAAACCAAAAGAGGCCCTCCCTTCAGTTCGATGGGGCCTCCAAAAATAATCCGGGACAGGCAGGTGCAGGAGGAGTAATCAAGGATCAGCAAGGAAAAATCGTGGCGACTTATGAATGGGGATTGGGCATAATGTCTAATAATAAGGCCGAGGCTTATAGCCTTCTCCTTGGCACCTCAATTCTGAAGAGACTGGGTCTTCAAAATCCGCTCATAATGGGGGACTCAGCCATCATTATAGCTGCCATGGTTTCAGGGAGGGATTTCAAGCAAATAGTCTTGAACAATATCAAATCCAGGATCATTGACAACATAAGAGAAATAAAAGAGGCCACCTTCAAACATGTGCTGAGGAGCAACAATAAAGAGGCAGATGATCAGGCCAACAAGGCAGTCAGCAGACCTGTAGGCCAAGTCAGAGAAAATGATTTCTCTTATGACAAAGCAATCCCTTAAAGAGTCTTATCCCCCCTCCCTTCAGAATCTGGGTCACCTCAAACGCCATCCTTCTCGAAATTTGCATATCCTCAAATCTCCCCTCTCTCTGCCAAATCTCCTCGACTGCGCCAACCAGTCACACCTCTCTCTGATCCTCGCCCCTGTGATCGTTTATGTCAACTCTTTCAATTCTGATCTCGCGTCTTATGCATCCTCCGCCGCCATTCTCAGGTACTGCACTGCTGATTTGTATCCCAAAATCTCCCTTTCGTGCAACAAAATCTTGGGCTGGATTTACAGTCATCTCATGAATCGAATCCACCCTCCTTTGATCTATCATCCGAGCAGCCTATCATCCTTTATATATAGCAGCACTGCTCTCTCCTTAAACTCATTCTCCACCGCTTGGAAGGCCTTGGCTCTCACCCCCTCCCAACTCAGTCTCTCTCAAGAAGCAGTGCGCACTCATCTGGAGCTTGGATCACGTTCCTCAACAGCGGTAAACTCAGGCTCCTTTAATTTCCGATTCTCTTATTTCACTAACTAGTTGTTTGTTTGGCTGTCTCAGCGCTCCCCCCCTCTTCATTCTGCTCCTCTGTCACTCAGCTCCTCCCCCTTCCTTTTGGTCCCCCTTCAGCGCAAATCAGCTCCGCTCACCCCCTATCAATTCGCTTTATTCCCCCTTATCGCCCTCACCTCCAGAAATTGCCCTCTGCAGCATCTTCTCTTTGGCTCTTCTCCCCAGCTTGGCGAAATGGCGGAACAGCAGGGTGCTCAGGAGCCCGCCACCAACCCTTTGGAAAATGTCATTACAAACAGCGAGTGCACACTCTGTAAAACGCACACCTTCATGATAGCAAGGTTCATCAAACGTTTCAACGACCTCAAAGATGATTATCAAGAAGACAGTAGATCAAAAAGGAAGAAGCTGGAGAAGCAAAAGGCTGAGATCGAGGCACTGAAGGAGAGATGCTCCCACCTAGAGGAAGCAATAGCTCATATCAGGACTCTAACTCAAAGCATGCAAGCAGAAGCTTCAACCAGAGCCAGTGCAAGGAAAGAATCTCTCCCGGATGACTCAGTTAATCAGCAGTACCCCTAGGATTTATGAATTGCAAATTTTGTTGGCTAGCAGGCTCGTTTGTCCGGCAATATAGTCGTTATCTCTTTCATTTTAGTTACCGTTTATGTAGCAACAAGGATCAAGGGTCTGCGAACCCATTTGGATCCTTTCTGCAATGGTTTTTCATCCTCATGTAACAGGACTCAGTCCATGAAAGTTTTATAATATATCAGTAACCGATTCTGTAAAAAAAAAAAACTATATTGCCAACTTTGATGAAGCTATGGATGTCTGCCATGTCTGATTTTTCTTGTTCAATTCTTCTACCAGCAACAACTTAGTCAAAGGGAAATGGAAAAGACTGGACTCCACTTGGCTTTGCTTACCTTGAATCTTATCTACCATCTTACTAAGGCTTCTGAACAAATAGAAAGGCAAATTCAAAGGGTTTTTTCCTGTGAAGTGCATCAATAGCCTAAAATGATACTGATAAATTCTCCCAAACCCGCCTTCACAAGTGAAGTATCTTTGGATTACCTTCAAAACTTTGTTGTAGGCTTCAAGTAGGTATTATCTAGGTACAATAGCTCCATATCCCTTGTTTTTGTACTTTGATTTTAAGAAATCCTTGTAGTTAATTATGTCAAGAGGCATACCCTTTCAACCACTATTCTCCTTGAAGAGGAATTTCTGTAGTAGCTGAAATGGTGACATATGACACTGTAAAAGTCAACTCCCCAATTTTAACATCCACCCCGGTGAAATTCAAAGCAAATTCTTTGGGAAAATCCAATGGGCATATTAGGAATATCATCTGGAACAATATCCTCTGGTATGGTGTCTAAAACCTTGGTTGCTCAAGTGTGTGTTCCAAAGGCAATTTCTTTGCAGTAGCTCTAGTGAGTGGCTTCTTGGGACTGAGAAACCTACTTAATGGCATTGGGCATATGGCCATATAAAGTCGATTGATTTTCCAGTGAGAGGATGAACAAATGAGGAATCTTTTGACAGGGGCAAGGTAGGTTGTCCTTCTAGTGTTTTCAATTTAATTCATTGTAGAAAGGTGGAAATGACATATAGAGCATCTAACTCATGGATGAATTCTAAATGTCATTAAAGTAGAAAACTTTTATTGTTTAGTAAGTTATAACAGAGCACTTTTGACAGTGACTTATGAGATAAAACCTTGCTTAACCAAAGATGAAGACATACATTCAAGCATGGAAATGACAAAAGAGAAAACTTATAACATAAGAAATCACATCACCATAAGAAACTGACACAGGAATCCCTGTAAAGTCACACCTCAGTGTTTTTCATTCACTGGACAATATAGAAAAATACAGTGCACAATGTTTCTTCTCCTAACCCGTACCAACCATTTGCTTAATCAACATTACATCATAAATAGATCAAAAACAATCATTCTCACCTCTAGGAATCGAATTCCCTAAAAGGATTTATGTTTCTGCCTTCCGCAACAAATATAGTACCGCTTTTCGAAAAACTAGGAACTGTTTTGACTAAGGCTTACTCAAACAAATTACATTAAATACAATGCCTAAATTGAGTTTCAAAGTTCTTAGACACTTTAGGACATTAACCACGACCATAAAAATTAATTACATAATATTTAGAAATGAATTCCACGGTCAAAGGGTTGAATGGTCCAGCAAACACGCAGCACACAAGTGCTGCGAGTTGATGGTTTATATAGCTCCAATCACTTTTTGAACTGCTCAATGACTGATGCACATGAGAAATAGCCTAGACATCATCGACTTCCCCTTGAGAAACCTCTTTTCATTCTACAAAGTCTCCATATCTTCTGTGTTGATTTTTGGTAGCATCGAATGTGCTCTAGCCTTGAAATTTGGAGGAGAGGCTAAGGCACATGAGGTCTCCAAGACCCAGAAATTGTTTTGAGAAATTCCACCTGGATGAGGAGTTACTAAATAATTAATATTTTTAATGGGTTCCTAAGTCTAAAATTAGGAAAATTTAAATATTAATGAGTATTAATAAAGATAAGGGTGAGAAGCTTCTAAGAGACGAGGATCAAGTCTGTTTTAATCTTAGCCGTTGATTACGGACTTAATCTCGGCCGTTGATTCGTCAACAAGAAAAGTATAAGAGAAGACTTGATCATTTGGAGACACACCAACAGATACTCAATATCTCAAGGAAAATCGATTTTCAAGTAAAGGAGATCAATTTCAGAGGGAGAATTGCAGGGTGGAGGAAGAGGAGGGCATCAGTAGTAGGCAGTGAGTGAAGGAGGAGGTGACATAGGGACAGTGGGAGACAACACAGAGAGAGACATAGAGCTTACGTAGGTTGGCGCATAGGGACGCAGAGCTTATGCAAGTTGGCGCATAGGGACGCAAAGCCACACTGGGCCATGCAGAGTGATGCAGGGGTGATGCCGAAGTGGCAGCAGGGTCTCCAAAGTGTCAGAAGGTCTCAAAGGGAAAGTCTCAGGTGTTTTCTTTCAGTTTCTCTGTAAAATCATTCCTTGTAAAAGCAATTGTTGTTGAAGATTAATAATGCCCTCTTCTGCTGCACCAGTTTTCCCACATTGGGTTTTTCCGAGGACAATTGTCCAAAAATAATCTTGTTGATGTGATTGGTTCTTGTGCATGTATTTTTTCTCTGGGTAATTGTGTGATATTTGCAATAGAATTTATTTTAATATCTGCTAAAAGGATTTCGTACATAAATTATTGTGAATAATAAGTAGGTGAAATAAATCAGTTGTTGCAGTAGTAGAATTTCAGTTTAGAAATTCTCACATGGTATCGGAGTAGAGATCTGGAAACAAGAGAGGAAAATCGATTATGGGTCAAGAGCATGATGCAGAGGCATCCACTAAAGGGGACTCGTGCAGATTTCCAAAAGAATGCACAAGGGACATAAATTATGATTATTCTATGTTAGTTTCCAGATTGGAAGAAGAAGTCTCTTTCTTAGCAAGCTCTACCTCCTCGAAGGTTTGGTATATAAATAGTGGAGCTTCCTGGCATAAGGCAAAGTGTACTCTAGTAGGAAGAGGTACTATGGTTTTTCAAAGTAAAGCAGGAGAGCAGCTTCGAGCAACCAATGTGCGGCATGTTCCAAGATTGGGGATGAACTTACTTTTCGTATCTCAACTTCAAAACAAGGGCTATGATGTTTTGTTCATTAAGGAGAAATTATATGTCAACACCCAAGTTGGAAAAAGAAGGCCTGGATTGGAATAAGAAGTAATAGGTTGTACAAGTTGCAACTAGAATCACCAATGGCACTAATAGGCAATAATGGAGACAAAGATTTGAATGAACTATGGCACAGGAGGATGGGACACTTACACCATGGGGCTCTGAGAATTGTTAGGATATTCTGACACATAGAAAATAGTTAAGTATAACTTGGTCTAGTGTATAGTTAGGTAAAGTGTGTTTCTTTAGTATGTACCTTTTGTAACTTACAATTCGACGGTCACGATATGTTCTAGACATGAAGTGATCCGACAGTTCATTCTCTCCTCGGTATTACCGACACTTGATCTGTGACTTAACACCCGATTGGCCCATGATCTCTATTTAAAGAGCATGGAGGGTCATTTGTAAGGTGACCGTTCATGAGAGAAGCTTATGTAAATTTTCTTTCTTTCACATTAATAAATTTCCAGAAGTGGCCGCGTTGGCTCAGGCTGTGGACTGTTTCCCTCTTTGAGTGTTTTAACCACGTCAAGAATACTAGTGTATTGATCTATGATCTATTTGTGCGCGGTGTCCTTTGGTGTTCTATATGAAGAAATTATCCTGTAAATTCCTACATGGTATCAGAGCTATTTAAGGGCCGCATCCATTGGTGATCCAAATCTGAAGTCGGTACAACTACATCCGACTGTCGTTTCCTAGATCTATTGTTTCTGACTGCTTTCGGGCCGAGAGGACTGCTCTATTGTGTTAGGAGCATCTGTTCTAGTGAGTAACCCCTTTCGTTTCATGCGAAAAGGTTTCCGGTAGCCCTAGCTACGTCATTTTTAAGATCTAGAGGTATACAATCTTTATTTGCAGTTTCAGTTATTTATCTCTCTGTTTATTTCGGCTTATTTATCTCTTTGTTTTTATAGCCGGACCTATACCTTTAATTTCTACGTATTCTCTTTGCCTCGCGACTTTGTGCGATTTGGGCAAATAAAAAACATAAAGGAAGGATTTTTCTCATGCGTATGCTCTTTTCTATTGCGCCTTAGTGTGATCTCGGAAAATTAGAAACATTGAGGAAAATATTTAGTTTCTGGCAAAAGCTAACTTCAAACCACAAGGTTTGGGTTTTTTTGCATGTCCGTGTTGGGTTGTGTGGTTTTGTTTTTTGTAGGCAAAAAGGGCTTTCTCAAGTAAGCACGCACTCCAAAGCTTCAGTGACTAAAAAAACAAATACCCTTCCTCTTTTCAAAGAATTACTAACCTTTTAAACTAGTTCACTTGGTCCAAAATTACTTTATGAGAATAGAGGTCTTTGGTTCAAGTCTTTCTTTTTGTTGAGTTACTTTTTCAAAAAGCACATGTAACTTATGTTTTAAAGTTATTTTATGTAAAAGTGTTCTCACCCATTATAAAAAGTGAGTCACATATAATTCTAAAGTCTCTTTATCTTTTATTTAAGTTACAATTTAGTGGGTAGCTCATAAAGTACCGTTGTAAAAGTGATTTTCACTTATTTATAAAAGTGGATCACATAATTTTTCTTTTTTTAAGTGAGCGAATTAGATTAAGTTTGGAAAGGGGGAGGCGGGGGGGGGGTTTAAAATATAACATTATCATTCACTTCCACACATTCATGTACTTCGTTAGCATCTTCAACAACTTTTCTTCAAAAAGCCATAACTTCTTCATCCGGAAACCGTTTTCAAAGCCATTTTTTTAATCGGCCTAATATTTTGAGATATTTCCATTGGAACACTTAGTTTCAGCGTCTATAGCTTCAGCTTCTATTAAAATGGAAAGTTCATGCCAAGTTATTCTTGACAGCACCAACTACTTCCAATGGTTGTCCTACATTGAGGATTTACTTAGAAGTAAAGATCTTTATAGAATAGCCTCAGGGCAAGAGGCTAAACCTAAAGATGAAGATAAGCAAGCCAAATGGGAAAATAGGAAAAATCAAGCATGTCGGTTGACAGGGATGTCTATTTCTCTAGAGCTTAGATTCCATATCATAGAACTTGATATCCCTAATGAAGCAATGAAACAACTCAATAAAGTTTTTGGAATTAAAAATGAAATTAGAGCACGTCAACATGAAAATGAGATGCTTACGTTGGACCCCAATAATTTTTCTTCCATTGAAGATTTTTTGTCCAAGTTCAAGACCCTTAGACTTCTCTTGGAAGGTGTTAAGTTTAAGAAAGAATATGGTAGCCTTATTTATTCCATTCTTACTGAGTTGGGACCAACCTACTCTGTGTTTGTTTACACCTTCCATTCTACTAGAGAAGCCTTTATTTCTCAAGGACAAGACTACAAGTCCCCTCTTTTGATACCTTTTGTGATTCTTTAATAAGAGAACAAGAAAAATTCTTACATCTTGGTCTTCTTAATCTTGGAAACTCTTTTAAGAAAGCCTTAGCTGCCCAGCAGCAACCAAGTTCAAAGAATCCTAAGAAACAACATCCTAAAAAGAATGGTCCTAAACCAACCAAGGGCCCTAAGCACTTTCAGTCTCAAAATGAAAAATCAATTCAAAAAAATGATAAGGAAAATAAAAACAAAGGGAAGAAGACTGATAGACATTGCAACTTTTGTAATCATGATGGCCACTTGGAATCCAAATGCTTTAAAAAGATGGAAGTCTTGGAAGCAGCAATGAAGAACCATAACATCCATGTGGAGCACTCTTCAACTTCAACTTCATCTTCAGGAATAGCACTTTTTGCATGTGGTTGTCAAGAATCTCGGTCTGGTTATGCACTAAATGTATATTCTTATTCTCATTCTCATGAGTGGCTCATTGATTCCGGAGCTTCTTATCACATGGCCAAAAACAAAGCCATGTTTTCTTTTTTAAATGATTGTAACACCAAAAATATATATGTTGGTGATGATAGATCTCTTAGTGTTGTAGGACTGGAACTATTCATATAGACAATGGTCAAATTAATGATGTATTATGTGTTCCAACTTTATCCTGCAACCTTCTATATGTATATCAGATAACTCATTCAGGTCAAGGTAAAATCGTTGAATTTTCACCTCACGATGTTGTAATTAAGGACCTAAGAGATCCTAGACAGATTTTATGTTGAAATTTGGTACCGGAGGGCAGGTGGTTCCCTTAGGCTTTGATCTTTGGCCTAGGGAAAAGTGTCTAAAAAATTTTAATTTTTCTCCTAAAGTGACTTTATAATTTTTATAAAGTTAAAATCTAATTTAAAAGTGACTTTAAGTGATAAAGTTACTAAGTCTAATTTTAAAGTGACTTTTTATAAAGTCAATGAAAAATTAGAAAGGAAAAGTGACTTTGGAAATAAATGACTAAGTGGGTCTTTATTAAAGTGGGGTGAATTAAAAAGTAGAAAGTGAGATTTAAATGTGCATTTAATCTCAGCCATTGATCTAAATATATTTCAGCCATTGGATTTAGGGATCACCCAAAAGTCACTTGGATCACCCAAAAGTCATTTGGAGTTATATTAAGGGAGGAAAAGGAGGAAAAGATCACATTCGATTCAATTATTCTTTCATGAGCAGATTGGGAGAAGGAGAGCAAGAGAGCAAGGGAGATTTTTGGACAGTGAGCTGTGGAGTATCAGCAGCGGAGTTTCAGCAGCAGAGTAACAACAACGAAGTTTCAACAGGGCAGTTTTTCAGCAAGGCTGAGTTTCAATAAGGCTGAGATAAGTTGTAAAAGTTTGCTTGTTGATTTTTGCTGAATATTTTCTTGCTGTAAAAAGACATTTTTTCAGAAATAAAGAAGAGCTCTCACACTGGTTTTCCCCAAGAGTTGTAGG
>APFE030217321.1:13914-25951 GCA_000404065.3 Pinus taeda | reverse complement strand
GATAGATCTCTTAGTGTTGTAGGGACTGGAACTATTCATCTAGACAATGGTCAATTTAATGATGTATTATGTGTTCCAACCTTATCCTACAACCTTCTATCTGTATATCAAATAACTCATTCAGGTGAAGGTAAAATCGTTGAATTTTCACCTCGCGATGTTGTAATTAAGGACCTAAGTAATCCTAGACAGATTTTAGCTATTGGAATTGTTGATGATTCTACAAAGTTGTATAAGTTTAACAACTTTGGGTCATCAAATCTTCCCTCAGTATTTGTTGTTCATAATGATGAAGTGAGAAAACTTTGGCATGAGCGATTTGGTCAATTAAACTATCGCTCCCTTCAAAATCTATGTAAAGAAAATATGGTGACAGGTCTTCCTAAGGTATCTTGCAAAGATGGTGTTTGTTCCAAATGTGTACTCGGAAAACATCATCAGGATAGTTTTTAAAGATGTGTCTCTTGGCACACCTCAGCCCTTTTACAGCTTGTGCATAGTGATTTATGTGGTCCACTTCCAGTTGTTTCATTCTCTGGCTACAAGTTCTTAACTTTCATTGATGATTTTTCCAAATGAACTTGGGCATACTTCTTAAAACTCAAAAGTGAAGTCTTTAACATGTTCTTGGCCTTTAAGGCCTTTGTTAAGAAACAATCTGGACATCAAATTATTAAGCTAAGATCTAATAATGGCAGAGAATATGTTAACAACAAACTCATCAACTTTTGCACTGAGCATGGAATTCAAACGCAACACTGTTCCATATACTCCACAGCAAAATGGTGTAGCTGAAAGGAAGAATCGCACCTTAAAGGAAATGGCTAATTGTATGCTTCAATCTAAAGGACTTAGTCTTAATTTTTGGGCATAAGAAATTAACTTTGCAAATTACATAGTAAATCGCACTCCTACTAAGGTTTTAAAGAATATCACTCCAGAAGAAGCATGGAGCTCAATTAAACCAGATGTAAGTCACTTTCGTGTTTTTGGAAGTGAAGCATGGGCCCATATTCCCGATGAGAAACATAAAGCCTTAGAACGTAAGAATGAAAAGTGTATTTTTGTTGGATATTCTAAGGATGTCAAATGATATAGACTTCTTTCACCTAAATCCAAAAATGATATCATTAGAAGAGATGTAAAGTTTTCTGAAAATATATCAGCCTACGAGCCTAGTTCGACAGATGTGCCACCTCTCTCTATCCCTTCTACTTCTAAAAATATTTCTTCTTCAGATTATGATAGCGAGGATGACAATCCTCGCCCACCTTCTCAGGATCCTCCTTCAGCTCTTCAGCTTCCAAAATGGGTCTGTGCTACTCGGGATGCAGCAGGTGCTCTTGCAGGTGATCCTACAGATTAGTGACGTACACGTTCTCAGTTCGATAGAGCCTCTTCTTTACTGGCTCAAGCTTCAGCGAATTATGATCCTGACACCTTTGCACAAGCTTCAGGTCATCCAGATTGGGACACGGCTATGAATGAATAATATCATTCATTATTGGCAAATGATAATGGGATCTTGTTCCTCTTCCAAAGGGGTGAAAACTTGTTAGATGCAAATGGGTTTACATAATCAAGTTTGGACCAGATGGAAAAGTTGATAAACATAAAGCTCGTCTTGTTGCTAAGGGTATTTCACAAGTTGAAGGCATTGACTATACTGAAACCTTCTCCCCTGTTGCCAAAATGAACTCTATCCGCATTGTTCTTTCCCTTGCTGTCTCTTTCAAATGGGAAGTCCATCAGATGGATGTTAAATCTGCCTTCTTGCATGGGGACTTCCATGAAGAAATCTATATGGGACAACCTCTTGGCTTTATACAAACAGACTCTAGCCTTGTATGTCGGCTTAAGAAATGCCTTATGGTCTCAAGCAGGCCCCTCGGGCTTGGTATGCCAAAATGGATAGCTTTCTTCTAGATACTAGATTTTCTAGGTTTCATTCTCACAACACTGTCTACACCAAGAAAGTGGGTAAGTCTCTTATCATTCTTTTTTTTTATGTTGATGATCTTATCCTTACTGGTAGTGATCCCAACCTTATAAACCATGTGAAATCTAGCCTTAAAAAGTAGTTTGAAATGACAGAGTTAGGACACTTGCATTATTTTCTTGGTCTTCAAGTCTTGCAATCCAAGGAAGGTATTTCCCTTTCCCAATCCAAGTATGCCTGTGATCTTCTACGCCACTTTAACATGGAAGACTGTAAGCCAACCCCTTCTCTCTTTCAGTCTGGAACCAAACTTTCAGTCACTTGTACTTCCCCTGAAGTTGATGCTACCTTATATTGTTAGCTTGTAGGAAATCTTTTGTATTTGACCCATAGTCGTCCCGACCTTTCCTTTGTTGTTGTCTTTATTGCTCGGTTTATGCAAAACCCAAATGAAAGTCATTGGAAAGAAGCTAAAAGAATACTTTGTTATGTTCGAGGTACAGTTTCGTTTGGGATTCATTATAGTGCAGAAGCATCTCCTCTATTGGTTGGTTTCACTGATTCCGACTGAGCTGGTGACCCTGATGATCGGAAGTCTACTACAGGTTATGTTTTCACTCTTGGTTCTACAGGTTATGTTTTCACTCTTGGTTCTAGACCTATTACATGGGCTTGCAAGAAACAAAGTTCCATTTCTCTTTCTTCAGCAGAAGCAGAGTATTGTGGCGCTGTAGAAGCTAGTAAGGAAGTCCTGTAGTTTTGTTAGATCCTGTCAGAGTTTGGCTTTCAGCAGCAGCACCCGACTACACTTTGGTGTCATAATCAAAGTGCCATTCAACTATGCAAAGATCCATTCCAACATCAGTGTAGCAAACACATTGAACTACACATGCACTTCATCAAAAAGCTCATTCATGACCATGTTCTTGAAGTGCAATATTGTTCAATCGATGATCAAGTTGCAGACATCTTTACAAAGGCTCTCACAGAGGCGAAGTTTACTAAACTTCGATTTATGGTTGGAGTTCAAGATGTTGTCACTAAGGGGGGATAGGCTCTAATGCCTCCTTCCTTCTCCTATTGTGTCATATTTATACATCCTTCAAAACTATCCCAAGTTGTTCTTAAGGGGGGATGTTAGGATATTCCGACACATAGGACATAGTTAAGTATAACTTGGTCTAGTGTATAGTTAGGTAAAATGTGCTTCTTTAGTATGTACTTTTTGTAACTTACAATCTAACGGTCACGATATGTTCTAGACAGGAAGTGATCCTACGGTTCATTCTCTCCTTGGTATTATCAATACTTGATCCGTGGCTTAACACCCAATTGGTCCATGATCTCTATTTAAAGAGCAAGGAGGGTCATTTGTAAGGTGATCGTTCATGAGAGAAACCTATGTAAATTTTCTTTCTTTTACATTAAGAAATTTCCTAAAGTGGCCATGTTGGCTCAAGCCATGGACTGTTTCCCTCTTTCAGGGTTTTAACCACGTCAAGAATATTGGTGTACTGATTTGTGATTTGTTTGTGAGTGATGTCCTTTGGTGTTCTATCTGAGGAACTTACCCTATAAATTCCTACAAGAATTCTTAGGAAAACAGTATTAGGAGTTCCAAAACTAAGTATTGAATGAGATGATGTATGCAGAGGGTGCGCTCTGGGCAAGTATGCCAAAGCAGTGTTTTCCAAAAGTAACAATAGGGCTAAGAGTGTGCTAGGATTGATACACTCAAATATCTGCAGACCGATGTCCACAAAAGCTCGTAGTGGTGCCGAATACTTTGTCACCTTCATCGATAACCATTCCAGGAAGACTTGGATCTACTTTCTAAAAAACAAGCAAGAGGTTTTCGATTGATTCAAAGTGTCCAAGGCTCTAGTGGAGAACCTGACATGAAAGAATATAAAAGTGTTGCACTCAGACAATGGTGGAGAGTATGTTGACAAGGACTTCACCGATTTAGGTGCTAAGGAAGGCATCAGAAGAGAGTGGACAGCTCCCTACAATCCGGAGCAAAATGGAGTAGCAAAAAGGAAAAATCAGGACTATTGTGGAAGCTGCTAGGGAAATGTTGTATGATCAGGATATGCCTAAATTCCTATGGGCAGAAGCATGCAGCATGACAGTTTATGTCCAGAACATGACTCCTCACAGGACATTCGGAAAAATCACTCCAGAGAAGGTCTTCACGGGGAAGACACCTAAAGTCAGTCATTTCAAGATATTTGGGAGTCTAGCGTATTGTCGTATACCCGAAGAGAAGAGAAAGAAATTAGATAAAACTACTCAGAAAGGATATCTTGTGGGATATAGCGAGAATGCTAAGGCATATAGAGTCTATCTTCTAGGGAGTAGGAAGGTAGTAGTTCAGCGGGATGTAAAGTTCATGGAGGATAGAGCTTTCTGAAAATCCTGAGAAATGCCTTCCGAGGTGCAGTCGAAAGATGAGCCATTGGTCAAACCACTTCAACCAGCGGAAACTAGTACAAGAAATTCTCCTGAAGACAAAGCTTCATAACAGGGGGAATCTCAAGAAGAGGAAGCGCTGATAGATGTGTATCCTACTAGTGGAAGAACAAGTCGGGAACTTAGATTCTACAGGATGTAGAAGACTTCATTGGTGCACCCAAGAATAGTAAAAGGGAACGAAGACAGCCAGATAGATACCAAGCCTTAGTATCTCAAGTTGGGGAACCTTCTAGTTTTCAGGAGGTCATTCAGCATCAAGTATGGCTGGATGCTATGGTGGAGGAATACAGCTCTGTAATGGTCAACGATGTCTGGGAAGTGGTACCTGGGCCTCAAGACAGATCAATGGTAGGTTCGAGATGGATCTACAAGGTCAAATATGTTGTAGACGGCAGTGTGGAAATATACAAAGCCAGATTTGTGGCTAAGGGGTATACTCAGAACGAAAGGATAGACTACGAAGAAACCTTCAACCTAGTAGCCAGGTATATTTCTATTAGAACCATGATATCTCTTGTAGCATAGATGGGGTGGGAGATTCATCAGATGGATGTCAAGGCGACATTCTTGAACGAGGTAATAGAAGAGGAAGTATACATTGAACAGCCAGAAGGTTTTGAGACACATGAGAAGAAATCTCATGTATGCAGATTAAAGAAAGCCTTGTATGGGCTTAAACAGGCACCTAGGGCATGGTACGATCAAATTGATGGCTACTTGTAGAAGATGTGGTTCGTCAAGAGTGATGCAGACCCTAATCTCTACTATCTGGTTGTAGAGAATGAGCCTCTAATCTTAGTGTTATATGTGGATGATCTCTTCCTGATAGGATCAGCCAAGGTCATCAAAGACTACAAGAAGAACCTAGCCACAAAATTCGACATGAAGGATTTGGGACAAATGCATTATTTCCTGGGGTTGGAAGTTTGGCAGCAAAATGGTGAGATCTTCCTTGGATAAGGGAGATATGCTACATAAATCTTGAAGAGATTCAGGATGCAAGATTGTAGGCCTATGGCTAGTCCAATGATCACCAACTGGAAGAAGATTGATACATCAGAAGATAAAAAAGTTGATCCCACCTTGTACAAGCAGCTTATAGGGTCCCTGATGTATCTAGTCAATACCAGGCCAGACATTTGTTACGCTGTCAACACCATCAGTCAGTTCATGATGGAACCTAAGAGGGCGCACTGGGTAGTAGCCAAACATGTTCTCAGTTATATACAAGGAACAGTCGAGCATGGACTATTGTACACCAGAGGCAATGACATCAGCCTGAGTGGGTTCACTAATGCAGATTGGGCTGGAATTTTAGTAGATTGGAAAATTTCAACTGGGTAGTGTTTCAACATTGGATCAGGAATGACTTCCTGATGTAGTAGGAAATAGAAATCTGTGGCTCTGAGCTCAACTGAAGCAGAATATATGGCAGCTAGCACAACTTCATGTGAAGCCATATGGCTTAGGAAATTTCTTGCGATCTATTCAGGAGAAGGATGGAGGCGACCAAGATCATGTGTGATAATCAAAGTTTCATCAAGCTCTCTGAGAATCCAGTATTTCATGATCAGTCGAAGCACATCGATATCAAGTGTCACTCTGTCAGAGACTATGTCCAATGAAAGGCAATACAATTGAGATACACTCGTACAGGAGAATAGGTGGCAGACATCCTCACCAAGGCTCTAGGAAGAACAAAGTTTGTTTATTTCAGGTAGAAGACGAAGATGGTAAAGAATCCATTTCAGTCGTAGAAATGGATAAGTGTCAGGAGTTGTTGTGCAACAGTTAGTAGTGGCAGTGCTATGGGCAGCATGTTGAGAGGGAATGGCAATATAAGTGCAGCAGTGGCAGTAACAGTGTCATGGGCAACAGTACAAGAAGCAGCAGTGTAGGGGATGTGAGGCAGCAGGCCAAGCATCAACATAGGTACCGATGTGGAAGATCAGTGTGATGAAACATTGCTAGAGCACATTCCTCGCTAAGAGGGAGTGTTGATTTTTGTTAGCATCGGATGTGCTCTAGCCTTGAAATTTGGAGGAGAGGCTAAGGCACATGAGATCTCCAAGACCCAGAAATCGTTTTGAGAAATTCCACCTGGATGAGGAGTTACTAAATAATTAATATTTTTGATGGGTTCCTTAGTATAAACTTAGGAAAATAAAAATATTAATGGGTATTAATAAAGATAAGGGTGAGAAGCTTCTAAGAGACAAGGATCAAGTTTGTTTTAATCTTAGCCGTTGATTAGGGACTTAATCTCGGTCATTGTTTCATCAACAATAAAAGTATAAGAGAAGACTTGAGGATCATTTGGAGACACACCGGCAAATACTCAGCATCTCAAGGAAAATCGATTCTCAAGTAAAGGAGATCAATTTCAGAGGGAAAGTTACAGGGTGGAGGAAGAGGAGGGTATCAGTAGCAGGCAGTGACTGAGGAGGAGGTGATGCAAGGACAGTGGGAGACAACACAGAGAGATACAGTCCAGAGGAGAGACGCAGAGCTTACGCAGGTTGGCACATAGGTACGCAGAGCCATGCTGGGCCACGCAGAGTGATGCAGGGGTGATGCCGAAGTGGGACCAGGGTCTCCAAAGTGTCAAGAGGTCTCAAAGGGAAAGTCTCAGGTGTTTTATTTCAGTTTCTCTGTAAATCATTCCTGTTGTTGCAGATTAATAATGCCCTCATCTGTTGCATCGGTTTTCCCACATTGGGTTTTTCCGAGGACAATTGTCCAAAAATAACTGTGTTGATGTGATTGGTTCTTGTGCATGTATTTTTTATCTAGATAATTCTGTGATAACTGCAATAGAATTTATTTTAATATTTTTTGAAGGGATTTCGTAAATAAATTATTGTGAATAATAAGTAGAAGAAATAAATCAGTTGTTGCAGTAGTAGAATTTCACTTTAGAAATTCTCACATCCTGTATGAAAGCGCAGCGAAACCTATCCTTCACGATTGTGACTAATGTCGAGGTCTCTGAACAAGATAAACAACCTGTTGATGATGCCGACAATGCTGAAAGCCCTTTTCAAGTACCCACTCACCAAAAATATGCCAAGATTTCACATTTCCATCAAACCCGAATTCTTTGTCAAAATGCAGCATGTTGTGTGAACTGCTCCCTTTGGGAAATATTTCAATAAACTACAAAAATATGACTGATTGTGCTTCCCAAAAAACTTCATACAAAACAAAAAACACTCAACCTCTTTATCCAACCCCATTCAACTAGTATACTTGGGCAAGAGGCCAAAAACAAAATTGTTTTGATTACCTACTTCAAGGCTCAGACTTTGGCTACCTTAGCCAACATATCAAGCTTTCCCCGATCTTTCTCTTATATCTCCAAAATGGGTATGCGATACTCGGGATGCAACAGGTGCTCTTGTAGGTGATCCTACAGATCATTGTCGTACACGTTCTCAGTTTGATAGAGCCTCTTCTTTACTAGCTCAAGCTTCAGCGAATTATGATCCTAACACCTTTGTAGAAGCTTTAGGCCATCCAGATTGGGACGCAACTATGAATGAAGAATATCGTTCATTATTGGCAAATGATACATGGGACCTTGTTCCTCTTCCAAAGGGACGAAAACTTGTTATATGCAAATGGATTTACAAAACCAAGTTTGGAACAGCTGGAAAAGTTGATAAACATAAAGCTCGTCTTGTTGCTAAGGGATTTTCACAAGTTGAAGGCATTGACTATTCTGGAACCTTCTCCCCTGTTTCCAAAATGAACTCTATTCGCCTTGTTCTTTCCCTTGCTACCTCTTTCAAATGGGAAATCCATCAGATGGATGTTAAATTCGCCTTCTTACATGGGGAATTGCATGAAGAAATCTATATGGAACAACCTCCTAGCTTTATACAAATAGACTGCAGCCTTGTATGTTGGCTTAAGAAATCCCTTTATGGTCTCAAGAAAGCCCCTCAGGCTTGGTATGCCAAAATGGATAGCTTTCTTTTACAGGGGTTTGTAAGAAACAAAGTGCAGTTTCTCTTTCATTAGTAGAAGAAGAGTATCGTGGCGTCGTTGAAGCTAGTAAGGAAGCCCTGTGGCTTCGTCAGATCCTGTCAGAGTTTGGTTTTCAGTAGCAACATCCAACTACACTTTGGTGTGATAATCAACGTGCCATTCAACTATGCAAAGATCTGGTCCAACATCATCGCAGCAAACACATTGAACTGCACATGAACTTCATCAGAAATCTCATTCATAACCATGTTCTTGAAGTGCAATATTGTTCAACCGATGATCAAGTTGCAAACATCTTTACAAAGGCTCTCACAGAGGCAAAGTTTACTAAACTTTGATTTATGTTTGGAGTTCAGGAAGTTGTCACTAAGGGGGGATAGGCTTTAATCCCTCGTTCCTTCTCCTATTGTGTTATCTTTGTACATCCTTCAATCTTATCCCAAGTTGTTCTTAAGGGGGGATGTTAGGATATTCCGACACATAGGAAATAATTAAGTACAACTTGGTCTAGTGTATAGTTAGGTAAAGTGTGCTTCTTTAGTATGTACTTTTTGTAACTTGCAATCCGATGATCACGATATGTTCTAAACATGAAGTGATATGACGGTTCATTCTCTCCTCATTATTATCGACACTTGATCCATGGCTTAACACCTGATTGGTCCATGATCTCTATTTGAAGAGCATGGAGGGTCATTTGTTAGGTGACCGTTCATGAGAGAAGCTTATGTAAATTTTCTTTCTTTTAGATTAACAAATTTCCTGAAATGGCTGCGTTGGCTCAAGCCGTGAATTGTTTCCCTCCTTTGAGGGTTTTAACCATGTCAAGAATACTAGTGTACTGATCTGTGATCTGTTTGTGAGTGATGTCCTTTGGTGTTGTATCTAAGGAAGTTACCCTATAAATCCTACATGAAAGCTTAGTAGCGAGAAGGAGAAAATGTTGCAGGTTCAGAGGGAGTTATGAGCAGAATTTCTTAGATCTACACAGACCACCAGGAAGTGTGAACTGCAAAGGCAAAGGGTTCAATTTCCAGTTCCAGGTAGGAGGAAAATTCGATCAGCCTTAGAAGCATAGATTTGAAGGTTGTGGATTTGTAGGTTCCAGGGTGAGCAAATCAGTGATTTTATTAAGCAAATTGTTGAAGTTTCTAAGTTTACCTAGTTTAGAAACCCTTCATGCACTTTTTCCGATTTATTCCTACCTACTTGTTATTTTTATTTAACAAGTTATTTACAAAGAATACTGAAAATAAACACCAATGCATGCTCAACATATTATAGATTAGCAACTAAAAGAAACAAGGACAAACACACCACACCATTATTTTTGGACCAATGTCATCGGAAAAACCCAATGCGGCAAAACCGGTGCAGCGATCTGAGGGTTTTCTTATTAAGCAATATCAGAGTACAATCTAGGTGCCAAAACTGGCCTACCCAACAGAGAATTTCCTCAGCAGCTATACCTCACATTTTGACAAAAATATCCTCGCTGAAACCCTGGAAAATCCTTCCAGCAGCTCCTCAACACAAAACTGCTCTGCAACCCCAGCGTCTACCCAATATGCATTGCATTAGCCCTTCTCTGTCTCACATTGGCCTTGCATCAACCCTTCTCTGTCTCACGTTGGCCCTGCGTCAGCTTTTCTTGGCCTACGTCAGCCCCAGAAGGCCCTGCGTCAGTTTTCTGGGCCTTTGCGTCAGACACGCTGGCCTCTCTAGTGCTCTACGCAACACTTAGCTACCTCTGCGTGAGCCCTTGCTAGCTCTGCGTCACTCTCCTTTGCTGTTGCACTGCTCTCCCGACACAGTCTTTGCCTTCTCTATTTCTCTGTATTCAATGCCCCTTAGCTTCTCTCCTGATCACTGATTCTATCTCTCTTGGCAAACCCCGCTCTAGAGAATAGAATGACTGATCACTCTGGTGTATTCTCGAAGTGACCCTCAAGCCTCTTCTTATACTTTTCCTGTTGACATATCAACGACCGAGATTAAGTCCCTAATCAATGGCTCAGATTAGATCTGGCTTGATCCATGTCTTTTAGACCATTCTAACACAGATTCATATTAATATAGATTAATATTTTATTTTTCCTAAGTTTAGAGACTTAGGGACTCCATTAAAAATATTAATTATTTTAATATCTCTTGATCTGTTTAGAATCTGCCGAAACCCTTTATGGGTATTGGAGATCTCATGTGCCCCAACCTCTCCACCAAATTCCGTGGCTAGAGCACATCCGATGCTACCCCAAATCAACACAAATATGGGCGTAGTTGGTTTGCAGCAGCAGATCAACATTGGGTGGAAGAGAAAAGCACACGTTGAAGAGGAATTTCCATAATTTCTTGGAGGGTTTCTAGATCCAGTTTCCAAGATGAGATCCGTGATTTCCAGTTGCAATAGGCCGTAGCAGTTTTTCCAATCAGCCAGTGCAAGCTTCAGGAGAAGTAGATCGTGTGCCATATTCTAGAGAAGGACTTCTAAAAGGTTGAGCGAGTTGTCTAATGGAGGTAGCAAATAATGTGAGAGTCGGAGAAGGACTTTCAGAGGCAAATAGGTGCACATCTACGCATTCCAGAAGGGAGTGTGAGTAGCAGAAGGAAGGTCAAGCAAGAAAGAGGAGATTTCCAGATCTAGTCTCAAGTTTATTTGAGTGTCACTGATTTGCAGCTTTCTAAAGATGGCCGTACGAGATTGCCAAAGCAGTGCATGTGAGTTAGCCATAATGAAGATCTAGACAGCATATTGACTTCCTGTTGTTGGAGACGGGTGTCAGAGGAAGTGAGAGATGTCTAGTGCGAGTTGCAAAGCAAAAAAGGGTCCTAGTTAGGGACACTAAATCCAAGAGGAGGTGGAGTTTGATTCTCCTACATATTAGGAGCAGGCTTCAGTGCAGATGCAACAAAGCTAAGTTTCAGGGAACGCAGGGTAGGAGGCTGTTTCCGTACGGAAAGGGAAACAAAACCCTGAAATGCGTGTCCTACAGTCGTGAAATGCGTTTCCGGTCGTACTGGCACGTTTCTCGATGTGGAAACGTGGCCAGTACAGCTGGAAACGCGTTTCACGACCGTAGGACGCACGTTTCCACTTGTAACTTGTGTTTTTTTTATTCGTTTTCTAATTTGTTAATAGGTTTTCCTAATGACTTCTAGTTGCTTCTAGATGCCTATCTAAAGTTATAAAGTGAACTTTTGCCCTAGTGTTGATACACAGTTCATCAGGAAGTTTGAGGCATATGCAGTTCATGGTAGTGTTAAATTCTTAAAGTAAAAGGATGAAAATTAAAAATAAAGGAGAATATCACTTTTACTTAAATTTTTAACATTACCATGAAATGACTTAGGATGTTTGAGAGTGGTTTCGCCCTCATTGGATTTCATATGGAGAAAGTAGAATTTTGGATCTCACACAAAATCCAGCAGACTTATCTGTTTTTCAGGATTTCAAGATTGGGGGGATTGCAATGTTTCCATTGGATTTTATTGTGTACTAGGGTATGGAACTTGTATTTGATCAAGAGAACCAAGCCCTCTATGCAGGGGAGACTCCCAATAATCAAGAGCATGTAGGGTAATAGGGTATGAAACTTGTATTTAATCAAGAGCACTAAGGTCGTTCGACTATGT
>APFE030217321.1:0-13464 GCA_000404065.3 Pinus taeda | reverse complement strand
ATATATATATATATTCGCGTTTCCACGTTTCCAAAATTTGGGGAGGTCGCGTTTCATATCGGTTCCCGTTTCAGAAACTCTTACCGGTTTCCTCATTTCGTGCAACCTTGCAGCAAAGAGATGAGTCAGATCGATTCCAATTGTTGCAGCAAGACCATCACCTTTGTCACAGGGGACCACAATATCATAGTAGCAAGTTTAGTGTCAACAGGATGCGGTCAGATGATAGTTGCAAAGCTAGTTGCAACCAGTACACGTGAGAGAGTTACAAAGCTAGTTGCAGCGACACAAGCAATACAAATTGCCCAGTTGCAGTGTGCAATTCCAGCCAGAGAGGTTTCCCATTTTTCGGAGAAGGAAAGGAGGCCAAGTTAATTTCAGTAGATGAAGTCGAGGGAAGTAGTGCGAATTGGTTGGTTGCCAAGAGCAAGGCACAATTCCAGCCAGAAACAGTCAGCCAGTCTGTGTTGCAAAGGTTATAGATTATGCACCAATGCCAAGAGGTGATCCAGAAGGCAAGTAGTGTTAGTGAGCAACAAGAGGCAGAGTTACTACCGAAAAGGGTTTCTGGAGACAAGCTTGATTTTCCATAAACTAGAGTGTAAGTTGCAAAAGAGAGGCTTTGTTGAAAGGGAACGAGATTTCCCAGTTTCAAAGGGATATCCATGAAGGATTAGTTCTCAGGTGCATTAGTTGCAGCAACATGAGATCAAATGCATTGCAAACAGTGTTGGAAGCAGTGCAGTGTCATTAGTAGTGCAAATGCAAAGTGGTTCAGCTACAAGGTTAGAAAATGAACTAGAGTATTCGCAGTGTTGATGGATAGTGGGAGCTAGTTGTATCACAGTTGTCAGACATCAACAACATGAGGTGGTCTAGCTATAGACTTTAGGATATTCATCAGGTTGATGGGTATAGTAGTGGAATGGAGAAGACAAAACACCTTCCTTGCTAAGAGGGAGTGTTAGTTTTTGTAGCATCATACAGATGTTCTAGTCTCGACTTGTGGCAGAGAGGCTAAGGAACATAGGATCTCCAAAACCAAGAAAAGGTTTCGAGAGAAAACACTAGAGACACATCAGAGACACAGGGAGAGTGAGTTCCTTCGAAGATCAAACTATCCAATTGTAGAGTTCGAGCAAGAAAGAAGAGTTTGAGCTAGAAGGAAGCATCGATGATTAAGGGAGATCAAAAGTAGAGTTCTGGAGAATTATTCTAGTTCCAAAGAGCCAGTAGAGGGTAGGCCAAAATATTTTGCAAGAAAGTCGTCCAAGTTGAGCGAATGAGAAAGAAACCCTAACATAAGTGTTAGAAGGAGATTGTTTTAGTTGCAGGAGACCAGGAGAGCACCCGGAAGGCAGAACGACTCATTTCCAATGATAGAGGGAGGCTAGATGACCCAATTGGAGGCATTTCTAGAATTCGTATGACTTGCCTAGGCCAACAGTGAAGGCAACCAATTAAGTAGTGCGAGTAGGCCAGAAGGAGGCCAAATTATTTCGGCAAAGGGACAAATTTTCTCCTAAATATTTTTGGTGTGATTTTTGCTAGAGGATTGCTAGTCAGGCATCTAGATTATTGTATTCATATTTTGCTGCTGCACCGATTTCCCTTCGAGGTTTTTCCGGGGACTTTTGTCCATAAATATTGGTGTCATTTTTATTGTGTGTGCGCATATATTTTCTCAGTCCCAGTGTGTTTTTTCACAACATAATTTTATTGTGAAGAATTGCAGTGTGCTTTATTCATTATTTGTTGTAACAAATAAACTACATAATTAATCAGTAGAAAAATAAATTTCCAGTTGTTGCAATTCGTGGAAATATCACACACATTCCCTGTATAAAGAAAATCGTACATCCTTAGAACTGACATGCATGAGTCGTACTACCTTCCTTTGCCTCTGGTAATCACTCGCTTTGCCTTTTGAAAATAGATCCGACCTTCAACAACTAAAACAAACTACTTCTGCCAGCTCACTCTGGGGTTTCTGGCTATTCGCACTAGCTATAGCGACTCTCTTTGCAGATAATTCGGCCTCCCTCCTGTCTCTCCAACACTGAAAAATTCCTAGGAACCTCTCTAGAATCCTGCTACTCCCAAATCTATGTTTCTCCCTCTATCTGATACTCTTCCCTTGGCTTGAACTATGCCATCACTTAATAGTATGAACTAAGTGAATCGAATTGCCTTGCTCACAACTAATCACATTGATGGTATCCCCAAGCCCTTCGACCTACTCTTATAATCTCTCGTTGAAGTCTCAATGGCCACAATTTAATCTCCATCGATAGCTAAGATCCATTTGAATTCATCAATAGAAGTCTTTAAAGCAACCTTGAACATCCTTAATTAATTAACTTTAATTTACCACTTTTCCTAAGTTTAAATTTAGGAAATATTTAATTATGGCAAATTAATTTAATTAAAGTGTTTCCCAAGCTTATCTTACGAAACCTTTTCTGGGTTTTGGAGATCTTATGTTCCTTAGCCTCTTAGCATCATTTGAGAGTAGAACACCTATTCAATGCTATCATATCCATAAAAAATTGACAATTCCTCAGCAAACCAAAACCCATGCATATATACACCTAAAATACACCAAATGTCAAGGGGGAGTGGTCGACAACCTTACTCCAAACAATATATTTTATAGCTGCAATCTTTACAAAATGCTCTTGGAATGGGTCAAGACTCCACTTGAGGCACCTTGTTGAATACAACAAAAATACACACAAACCTTGTCACATGGGTTGTTGCCACCCATTCCACCCTATCACGAGGTCTCTAACATGATTCAGTTGTCATAACAACCCACTAGTTCACCTTCCAATCGAGCAGTTAGAAGAGCGACTGCTCTTTCCAAGCTCCCTTTGTCCTGATGCCAGCCCTCTTTGTCCCATTCGTCTCAACCTGTGGTTTTCTTGCTAACTTCTGTTATTCAGTTGACTACTTGTGGCATTGTGTGATGTTATCCTCCTCCTATCTCATTTTCTCCATTGTATACTTATATGTTTCATGGGGAGGCTAAGGGGTGCATCCCTTTGCTTGTCGCCACACATCGTGTCTCTACAAGTCAAGCCGACCCTTGCACAAATGTTTCATCTACCCACTTAAGTGTAGCTAACCCACGGTTTGTTCCAACTCACCCACTCTTCGGTCCAATTCATCTCGAGGTCATCCCAATTGTGTAATTTGTTGCGTGGTAAGCGGGCATGCACCCATCACACACTACATCATCTCAGCCCATGCCACAAGTAAGCTCATCTAGGGAAGGTGTGCCTTGTTGCGCCTAGCTTGCCAAATCAAGTTGTCTCGGTTGGGCATGTGTGCCCGCTGCCATGCCCAATCATGCCAATCAGTCATCTTGTGCACCCATGTCTCCTAGATCGCACAGAAACGCTAAATTTGTCCAAAACACCACAAACATCATAGCATTTCTTACGATGTCCATGTCAACACGCTCATACAACTTTGGTTAAGTGCACGCTCAACCTGACGACCTTACAATGGTGCTCTTGTGTGTGAAAATTCGGCTAACCCCGAATCCAATTGCAACAACCGATGTTATTTCTTATATTTGTTAATTTAATTAGACAAGTTATTTGTTGTGTGCTACGAAATATATCAAAACAAATACACTGCAACCTTCACAAAACAAATACACACAAAATACACCGTTATTTTTACACTAAGTCCGCAGAAAAACCCAACTCGGGAAAACCAGTGCAGCAGCTAAGGGTTTTAATATTATGCAATAATGAAAATCTAAGTACAAACTATGGATGCTTAAACTAGCAATCCAAACAGACAAATTTAAGCTAGCAATAATAACTAGTGAGAAAAATTTCTCACTCCACAAGTGATCCCACACTGACCTCAACTCAAATTGAGTTGCGCCTTACTCCCTCTATGCAGTCACTGTGTCAACCTACGCAATTATTCTCTCGACCTCTGGAACCTCTATCCAACTTCTGGCACTGAGTCTCGATTCTCCCAAGCAAAACGAAAATCTTCCCAAGAGGGCTCTACGTTTCCCATGCACTGCCTCTCTGTGGCAATCATTGCCTCTCTACAATGTATTCACTGGAACTGGAAAAGCTGCCTCCGGCCTCACTATCTCTTCCCCTGTCTCACTGCTTCGATCTCACTGAATCACCTCCGACAACTGAATGTTGCTACTCTGGAGATCGATTTCGTAGCAAGATCGAATGCTCAACTGATTTGGTGTCTGATGTGTATTCTCCAAGCCCCATCGAATTTCTTCTTATAATCTCTTGTTGAGACATCAAAGGCCAAGATTAAAACATAATAGATGGCTAAGATTAACTAGAACTCGATCCATGTCTTCTTCTAGAAGATTCTCACCATGACTTAATAAATACCCTTTAATTAATCAGATTTCCTAAGTTTAGAATTAGGAAACAGTAGAAAAATGATTAATTTATTTTAATTAAGTTGTCTCTAGGTGGAATTTCCATAAACGATTTATGGGTTTTGGAGAATACATGTATTCTAGCCTCTTCACCAAATTTCGTGGTTAAAACACATCCGATGCTACAAAAAATAACACTTCGTCTTAGTGAGGAATGTGTTCTAGCACTACAACCCATTGAAGCAGCACCCTGCCTCTATCATGCTATTGATGTCTGGCCACTGCTGCACACCAACTACTACGCAACTCTAATATACATTACATTTGTGTTGTTGTTGGTCCTGCTAAACTGCTGCCAACACTGCATCTGCACTGCAGCTCCCTCTCCATCTGTTGTTGCTGCAACTGCAACAACTGCAACTAACAAGCATCCAAAATACTGAATCAAATGTGATCGGTATGATGCATCTGTTACCCGAGTTTTGACTGCTGCTAGAGAGTTCTGACTGCTACTAGACTCTGCGCTATCACTGAAGCCTCTACACTGTTGCTGACTCTGCTCTGTGCCAACTGCACTACTGCCAACTCTGCACTACGCTGCCTAATATTTGACCTCTACTAGCCACTACATCTGTCACTCTGGCATCTGACTGCACCCTCTGCCACTGATCTATCCTGCTACTACATGCTATGGGCTCTCGTAGCAAAGTATTGATTCATGAGATGGATCTCCTCAAGAATCTTGCCCATCCTGTAGCTCTCTGGGGCTACAAAACCAAATCACTGCACCTCACTCTTGGAGGTATATCGATGATCATGGCAAACTCTTCCTCCAATCTAGAGAACAACCTGTCGATTTAGCCTGCTGATCTTGCTTCTCCTCTTTGTCCTTCTTTCTGAGAGGGAATTGAGTGTTGCCAAACAACTACTGCGCAACTCTGATATGCGTTGCATTTGTGTTGTTGTTGGTCCTGCTGCACTGCTGCCAACAATGCATCTGCACTGCAACTCCCTCTCCATCTGTTGTTGTTGAACCTGCAACAATTGCAACTAAAAAGCATCCAAAACACTGAATTAATTGTGATCAGTGTGCATTTGTTACCCAAGTTTTGACTACTGCTAGAGAGTTTTCATTGTTGCTAGACTTTGCGTTATCACTGAAGCCTCTGCGCTGTTGTTGACTCTGCTCTATGCCAACTGCACTATTGCCAACTCTGCGATGTGTTGCCTAGTATTTAACCGCTACTAGCCACTAAATCTGTCACCATGGCATCTGACTGCACCCTCTGCCACTAATCCATCCTGCTACTACATGCTATGGGCTCCCATAGCAAGATTTGATTCATGAGATGGATCTCCTCAAACATCTTGCCCAAATCACCGCACCTCACTCCTGGAGGTATATCGGTGATCATGGAAAACTCTTCCTCCAATCTAGAGGAAAACCTATTGATTTATGCGGATGCAGCCTGCGACTTACAAAATGTGCCTTGACACCATCTGAAAATTTTTATAACCCCGAACCCTATTGCAACAATTGATGGTATTTCTTCTATTTGTTAATTTAATTAAACAAATTACTTGTTGTATGCTACGACAAATATCGAAACAAATACACTGCAACCTTCACAAAACAAATACTGCGGAAGTAATAAAAAAACTAGAAGAAATAGATGCACACACACAAAATACACCATTATTTTTGGACTAAGTCCCCAAAAAAACCCAACTTGAGATAACTGGTGCAGCAGCTGAGGGTTTTAATATTATGCAGTAGTGAAAATCTGAGTACAAACTATGGATGCTTAAACTAGCAATCCAAACATAGAAATAACTGGCAATAATAACTAGTGAGAAAAAATTCTCACTCCACAGTCGTTCCCACACTGACCTCAGCTCGAATTGAGCTGCTCCTTGCTCCCTCTACATAGTCACTGCGTCAGCCTACGCAATTACTGTGTCCCACAAGCGCATAACAGTGTCTCCACTTACTATCTCGTTAGCTGTTGTCTGAGAAATTGATTCTCCCGACCTCTGGAACCTTTATCCAGCTTCTGGCATTGAGTCTCGACTTCTCCCCAGCAAAACGAAAATCTCCCCAAGAGAGCTCTGCGCTACCTCTCTGTGGAAATCACTGCCTCTCTGCAATGTACTCACCAGAACTGGAAAAGCTTCCCCTAGCCTCACTATCTCTTCCCCTCTCTCACTACTTCGATCTCACTGAATCACCTCCGGTAATAGAATGTTGCTACTCTGAAGATCGATTTCCTAGCAAAATCGAATGCTCAACTGATTTGGTGTCTGATGTGTATTCTCCAAGCCCCATCGAATTTCTTCATATAATCCCTCGTTGAGACATCAACGACCAAGATTAAACATAATCAATGGCTAAGATTAACTAGAACTCCATCCATGTCTTCTTCTAGAAGATTCTCACCATGACTTAATTAATACCCTTTAATTAATCAGATTTTCTAAGTTTAGACTTAGGAAAAAATGATTAATTATTTTAATTAAGTCGTCTCTAGGTGGAATTTCCAGAAACGATTTCTGGGTTTTGGAGAATACATGTATTCTCGCCTCTCCACCAAATTTCGTGGCTAGACCACATCCGATGCTACAAAAACTAGCATTGTGCCCACTTTGGAGGTTTCATGGAAGGTCTGAAGGCACCTTTGGATATGACTTGGAGGATTTTGTCACCCTTTAGTCGCTAAGCGCTAGTTTAGATGCCAAATGCCCATTATAGCCTTTTTATATGACTTGGAGGACTCTAACACCCTTTGGGAGATTGCTTAAAGAAGGGTACATTGCGGAAAGGCCTTTGGACGCTGGATGCTACACCAAAACCCTCTTTTTACCCTTCATTTGTGGAGAAGGGTCATCTTTTTAGGGCTTGAGCCCCTAAAATTTTTACATGTGACATTAGAAACCCCATTTAATATTAATTTAGATTAATTAGTTTGTAAAGAGGGCCTTTGGCCCCTCCTTAGGCTAATTTAGGTGATTTTAGCTTAGAAAATTATTGTTTTATTATCAATAAAGTTGAGCATCTCCTTTATAAACAGAGGTGCACTTCCTTTCATTTTCTAATGGAGTTTTGGGGGAGAAATATCTTGGGCAATCTGAAATTTTATGTGATTTTTCTCTTGTGAAAGTTTGGCTAGGGATATTTCAAGTTGATTGAATTGTCTTGGGGAGGATAAAATTGCTTCAATGGATTTTCTCTTGGATTGATGAAGTAATGTGATGGTGAATTGTGCTATTTTATTGTATCTTCTTCCATTTTGCAATGTTGTAGAATTAGGGTTTCTATAAAGTTTCATGATATGTTGAACATTTTATGGCTCTAAAAGTAAAATCTCCATTACAATATTGCCACCTAGTATCCATCAAGGAAACTTAGAATAGCATTCCTTGACCTTAAATCTCTAGTTGGTTGATTCAGAGGCATTTCTCTCTCTTGCTCCAACCAAAGTCTTGACCATGGATTCACTTCTCATCTAACTCCATGTGCCTAGTCATTGATAAGCCAAGGCATACATTCTTCATTCTCCATCACTTTATACATTCTTTGTAAATAATAAAAATTGTTTCGCTACGATTCCACTTTCCTCAGAAATATTGTAGTTGTGATGTTTGGGAACATTCCCTTTGAACTCTAACCCTGATTACTCTAAGAAACCTAATGATCATATCTTCCACCTAAGCCCAGTTTGGTCAAAGATCATTTTATTGGTGGATTGTGAAGCAGAAGCTTTGGAGATCTTTTGACTTGGTGTGATTGGGCCATTAGATCAATATGATCTATAGGAAGAACCTCCCTTGAGTCAAAGGAGAGTTGGCTAGAAGTGAGAAGAGGGTTGGTGAGGTGACAGTGTCCCCCTCTAAGGTTCAGTGGCTCTTGCACTTGAGATTTTGGACTTTATCTCTAGAAGTGCAATATTTTGTTGTAAAATTTTTGGCATCACTGCCAGGGAAAATTTCCATTTTTTAGAAGACAATAGTGGATGAAGTTAAATTTTGAAGATCTACCCATCTAGATGACTCCACAGGAAGAACGAAGTCCTTATTCTTTGAATATTTTGAAGACTTGGTGCTTTCAAGGTGAGACTAGTACCATTTGAAGGTATTTGACATCTGAAAGTGGCAACTCCATTGTGAAAAAGGTAAAAAATTGTAAATTTCAATTTTCACAATTGAAATTTGGTATGGATGAGAGATGGCTCCTTGGGATTTACATGTATTGTAGCTAGCATTGGATGTTGAGGACAACCCAGGATATCCAAACAAGCCTCATCCACATTTTTATAGGAGCTTCCACATTTGATGGCATCTCGTTGGTAGTTGTCCCACATGACTTGGCATTTATGAAGCACATCTCAAAATTTGAAGAAAGACACGAAGATGCCATGATGAAATTATTCATTTTCTCTTTGGGACAAGAGCATAGTGACTGGATCAAGAATTCTTGCAGTCCAACTATTATTCCATCACCAAAAGCTTCAATTAGAAGTTTTCTCAGGTTTTGTGGCCGAAGATTGTCGGGATTTGAGGACAGCTATCAATCCTTATTGGACGCCCTGCAAAAGGAAGGCCTTCTTGGGCATGTAGAACGCAATGAAGGCATTGAAAAAAAACAAGTATTAGAAGGAGGAACTTTTTTTGACCTTTTGGAAAATCACAATGAAACCTTGGTGAAGGAGAGCCTTGTGGGCTACTTTGAAGATGATAGTATTTTCAATCTGATGCCTCAAATGGTTATGAAGATGTTGCTCCAAAGGAGGATCAATGTTGTTGGTCTGAAGGTAATAAAGATGTCCTTGACCTTCTGTACAACAGTAATACTCCATTCCAATCAAAGGGTGATCCTACTGTTGTTGTTGAAGAGATTGTGAGCTCAGAATCTAAGAAGGTTAACATTGTTGGTACCACTAAAGAAACCAATGGAGACAAGAAAATGGGCATGGAGTAATTGTTGGGCAAGCCTCTCTTCAATGCTATCAGAGACCATCATGAGCAGTTTGCTGCCTAGAGAGACAGGGATGATATTACAACTGTCATGAATGAAAAAACCAGAGCCTAAGATTACAAGATGTCATGTCCCTTCTCAAATACATTTGTAACAGGGTGCTACTACACAATTTTTCACAAATTTGGCTAAGGAAGAGAACCAGTTGTCGCACAGATTGTCACGACAACGCTCAAACCGGGGGCTGTCACCCTCATCCCCGATCTCTCTGTTTAAGCCTGTCTCCCGCGGCTAAGGGGGGTAGACCCTATGGGATAATGGATGACCAACTGGGGACCAGTTGGGTTGGGAGACACGAGGGGAAACAAGCACTTAATTGATTTTATTAAGTTAATAGACCAGTGCCTTATGAAATAAATGATTAAACGATTATTTATCAAAAGTTGCAGAAATATGAACTCATTAACAATCGATTACCATCAAATAACTCAATCAAAGATTAACTTTTTACCAAATGTGAGATAATCAATAAATGCTCAATGGCTTAACAATATTCCAGCAATTAAAATTTTGAAGAATTAAATGCTTTAAATAACCACGTAATTTTAAATGCTAACCAGATATCACATTCATGTAGCTAATCTTCAAATGAACACTTAAGCATGTTTAACCACATAAAGAAATGATAAATATTTATCCCACATCAAAATTTTAGCCTCAGCTGGAAAGATATATCGCAAACATGACAAAGCCTTGAGCCAAGACTGAATCTGGCAAAATATTTTTATTTTTTCAAATAAAACAAGACAAAGCTAACTAAAGACTAAATAAATGAAACTTTAAATCTAAAATCTAAACTAAATTAAAAGAATATTTTTTTTTTATATTTTAATTTATTTATTTTATTTATTTATTTTTTTATTTAATTTATTTATTTTTTTTTTTTTTTTAAATTTGAAATAGAACAAATTTAAAAGTCCTAATCTAAGCTTAAACTAAAAGGGACTTTTTATTTATTTATTATTATCTTATTAAAAACTATTAAAATCAATTAAACAATCTACATCTAACTAAAACTAAGATCTAATATAAATTAAAAATGAAACTTTTAAATCCAAATGAAAAACCAAATAAAGATCTAACTAACAAAAATAGAATGACTCGCATATATCTAAACCCCAAACTAAATTAAAATGGATATATATTAAAAAAAAAAAAAATTGGAAAACTAAAACGTAAGCCAAATACTCATACGCTGAAAAAAAGAGTTTGTTGTTTGCTTGTCGTATGCAGGTGTGCGTGTGTAGGAACAACAACGGCTAAGGGAGTTGCGTGGCTTTTCTTTTTTGTTTGCAAGTTCTCACGGGTTCCCAAGGCCGCGTTGAGCTCGGATGGCGAAAGGAGGAGAGGATATTCGAATGGGTTCCCAAGGCCGCATGCATGTTTGCAGTGCACTGGTGAAGGAAGACTGCCCATGGTTTGGGCAACTCGGTGGCAGAAGGAGATGGATGCGTGGAGCAGTGTGAGGAAAGCAGAGAGCATATGAGGATGGTGACCAGACGCAGGCAGAGAGGGTTTGAATGCTTGCAATTTGTAGCATAGAGGATGAAGGAGAACATCATAAGTATGAGCTGCGTACAGGCAGCGTGGAGCTCCAGTAAATGTGCAACGTAAAATAAAAAATGGAGTTGCGTAGGGAGGACGCAGGGACTGGAGAAGATTAAGTTGCGTTGAAGAAAAATGCAATGCAATGGCCTCAGGATATGCTTGGTTTTTGGCAACAATGGCTATGGATGAAGCAACAATAGAAACTGTGGAACGAAGATGTTGCCTTAAAGGGCTGCATATAGGTAGCAGAATTACACACAGTGTCGAGGAGACAACATGCAGATGGAGGGGGCAACGCTGAGTGATGTGACTGCGCAGATTTGCTTCAAAAAAATTTAAAATGCCCCCGCAACACAAAGAAACCCTGAGAAATAGCAAGGAGCTGATCAAACCCTCGGAAATCTTCAGAAAAACCCTGCAACCTGTAATGGAACGATACACAACCAGAAAATATATATATATATAAAAACTAAAACCCTGCAAACCAGCTACAATTATTTACAGCTTTATGACTCTACAACAGCCAGATTTGTCAATAACCCCCAATAATATTTTCAGAATATCAGATTTACTATGAAATACTTCAGAAATCTCTCATGCAATTCAAAAAAAATAAACTTTAAATGTCAGACCCAGAATCGAAACTGGCTGGGCTCTACAAGAAAATGCTTTGCGGGAGTTGGCTAGTTCAGCCGAGAACTTCCCCAAACGCCCACTGATTTTCTCAATAAGGGTTTCCTGCACAGCTCACTTCAACCATCAATAAAGCGGGAAAAAATAGTATTAAATTCCAAATGCAATGAAGATACCTGCCATTATTTTAGAAATTCTATTACCATTCAAACCCTAGTAAGTGTACAAGATACCTGTGTTAAACAATACTCTACATCAAGCTATTACTAATGGTTGAAAATAAAATTATGCAAAAAATAAAACAGCTCACAGCACTTCAGGAGAGTAACACCAGGAAGATTTCAACCCCAAATTCTTTCTTTATCTCTAGCAATTTCCATGATTTGCTCAGGAGAGGGTTTTTCACCATATAACCTAGCCACAATGTCATCTTCATTTTCAAGGTTATTTATACTAAAAGCTGATGAAGGATTCATAAAATCACGACTATTTTCCTTGACCTCTATCCAATCATCCATAGACAATGGAAACTTGCTACCTACTACATTTATTTGATCACCTGCCCAAAACATTCCATTATCCAAGATTCTTCTAACGATGGGGCAAGTGGCTTCTTCATGAAGAGCATCACAAACCCGACAGTAAGGAGGAGCATTATCAACCAAATTAGTAAACGGATTAGGATGTCTCTGCTCACTAGATTGACCCTTCTTTTGCCAATTGTTATTTATGTTATTATTATTTCGAGGCTGGAAATTTTGCGTTTGTGCTCTTTCCATTTAGACCAACCTATTCTGCAAAGTGGCTATCTCCTTATTATGATTAATTTCCATGGTTTCAACCTTTTGGAGCAATATGAGAACAAGTTTGCTTTCAAGCTCTTGAACTGCTTTTCCTTTAGGTTCTTTTAGTTTCGTAGCAGCCCTATCGAAACCTGGGATCTCAGACTTCCCAGATGCTACCTTGTCCTTTTCAAGCTCTATAGCTAAGGTCTGGAAATCTCTATAATCATTAAGTCTAGCACGCCTTAATTCATAAGATGGCTCAGGACTAAAGGCATCAATGTAAAAATCTCGAAGAGATTTTTCGGTATGTTTATAGTCTTGAGGTAATTCTCTAACAATACCATTAAATCTTTTATTAAATTCTTCAACAGTTTCATTCTCTCTCTTTTTTATTATGTTGATAGCTTCAACGAGGTGTCTTCCCTCTCTCTTATCTCCATACTTTTCTTTAAAGGCATCAATGATTGACTATAAGGAATCAAATGAATTCTGAGGCTTTTCAGTAAACCATTCATGAGCATCACCCCCCAAGGTTAAAATAAAAAGAGTCATTCTAACATCCTCATGATCGAAATCAGAAGACCTTGCGTACTTAGCCATCCATATACTAAAATCTCTCAAATGTGAAATTGCACTAATCGCATTATCTCCCTGAAAGCTAGGCAACTTATCTATCCCAAGTGATGGCACATCATTGGGATACCCTGGAATGTTAGAAAACTTGCAAGGGGAATACATATCCATGATGTTGTGCCCAACTGGACTAGTAAAAAGTAAATGGATATTAGAGAGAGCTTCTTGTCCAACGTTAACAAGAAGTGTACGAGAAGAGAGTTTGTGTAATCGTACCCTGAGGGCCCTTTCAGGATCAGGAGCAGGATTGCACAGACTGCTTGGATTTCTTCTAGTATACACTCTTGTAGATAATATATGAGGTGGATTCGCCACCCGGACAGGAAGTGAAACACGGAAAAGCTTGAAATGAAAGGACCAAGGACAGAAAAAACTCTATCCCCAACAACGACGCCAAAAAATGTTGTCGCACAGATTGTCACGACAACGCTCAGACCGGGGGCTGTCACCCTGATCCC